>CM021107.1:159572222-159603808 GCA_007115665.2 Sequoiadendron giganteum | reverse complement strand
TTTGTACTCTTTGGTATCCATATGTACTTGATTTGTCCTTCATGCTTCTTAGCTTCTTTTTCTTTGATACTATTCTGCATGCTTTGATTCAAGTCTTTGTTTTGACGTTGGTCCCAATTCGTGGATGGGGTGATAGGTGGATGAAGATTCGTGACATGGCGGGTTGTAGTATTGGCATTGATTTCATCATAAGGATTCTTCGTGCTCCCTATGTTGATGTTTGCTCGAGACGAAGTTGCCCCCAGTTTTGTGGAGGTATCATTGATATGTTTATATTCCTTGATTGTCGAATAACCAAGGCCTTGACATTTAGGATTGCCAAAAATTTGCACTGGTTCCAAGATACCCTGTTCATGTAGGCCTAATCCTCTGCCTTGATAATTCATCTGCTGAAAAAACTTATTTGCAATAGGATATGATTTACCTTGGAAACAAGGTGTTTCTCCTTCTCTGCTCTGTGGCGGATCTTCAAATGTCATAGCTCTTTCATTGATAAGATGATTTCCCTTACAAAGGTGAGTGATCCAAGTTTATAAGTGATAGGATCTTCCATAAGTGGGATGAATGCCTGATTGATATCTTCAACTTGATCTTGTGACATATCAGATTGTAGTGCTTCTTCAAGAAGTGTTGATGCTTCGTTGTCTACACAAAAGTCTTCCTCATGACTCACTTCATAGGATGTTTCTGATTCATGACTTATGTACAAGCCTTCTTCATGATCTGTTTCTGATATGTCTCTAGATTTCTCTATATCTTGACCATGTGTATAAATGTTAAGAGTAGGAGACTCTTGTTCGTTGGTAATGATTTGAAGAGTATGAGACTCTTGTTTTTGAAGATCATCCACGTGTCCATCCAAAGAAAGCATCTCATGGGTAGATGGAGGAGCATGTCCTATGTGGATGCGGTCATCTTGTATGGATAGGAGAGTGTCCATTATATCATTGTAGTAGCTTGGAGATGCAAATTCTCGATCTTGAGTGATTTCGGAATTGCTTTCAACATGCTTTGGATCAAGTTCTTGACATGGGTCAATTTCAAAGAATGGATTTCTTTCTTGGATATCTTCATTAGGCATAGGAATATTCTCAAATTTCATGAGGTCAAAGGATGGCCATATGTTTTGGAGAGGATCAATGCTAGACCTTGGTGAAAGATGTTGATCATGCTTTGGAACAAATTCTTGAGATATGTGTTCTAACTCATTAGGTGATGTAGAGACATTTTCAACATTGTCATTAGTCAAAGGATCTTGATCATCATTTTGAATTATTATGGTGGGAATCAGTTGCAAGCTTTGTTGTGGGAGTAAGGCCTGCATTTTCTGTTGAGCCAACAATGCTTGTTGTCGTCATGTTGTTTTTGTTCCAACAAAGCTTTTTGTTGGCTCTTTGTTGTGCTACTTCTTCTTGGATTGCTTGCAATAGTGCCCAAAATTCTGCTTGCGCTTGCACTTGTTGGGCTACTTGAGCCGCTTGTGCTTGCTGAGCAACTAGCTGTGTAGCTTGTTGGGCTTGGAGTGCCTTTTTGCGGGAAGCTTCTTGAGCGGTTTGCAACATGATGGAGAATGAATTGGTCATGTTGTATTTTGGCAGTGGTGGTGGTGGTGGGAATGTTGTTGATTGTTGGGGTTGCTTGGATGGTTTCCATCTGTTTTTGCGATATCGATGGAAAAATGGGATGATTTGGTATGATGTTTTGATTTGGCATTGTTGGTTGAAATTGAACATTGGGGATCATATTGCTTGGATTTAGGTAACTTTGATTTTGCATGTTGTTACCTTGGCTTGAATCAACATATGGAGTTGCCAATACATTGCTAGGATTTTGAACAACATTAGGGGGATTTGCAAGCATATCTACCCCAAAATTTACCAAGTGTGGATTTGAAATGGTCATGTTTGGTAAAGTTGTACTTGGCATGTATGGATTTGGTGGGATAATGTTGTTTGGAAAACTCATGCATTGAGTGTTTGGTTGATAGATTTGTAGATTTGGACTTGGATTTAAATCTATCATTGGGAAAGGTGTTCCAAACTTTGGATTGGGTATGCTCATATTTGTTGTACCATTGATGTTTGTATGAGATAATGCTCCCATGTATGCATTGTACAAGCTTTGAAAATCAAATGGTATTGCAAGGCTTGGATAGTTTGGTTGAATCGAATTGCTCATGATGGATGGATCAAGTTTATAGTCCATGTCCCTCTTGTGTTGAGATCAAGTTTGAACCATAAAATGAAGATCAATTTTCAAGAATGTAAGAGATGAACCTCTAATCCTTTAGATCGATCTAAACCTTAGGTTCAAAGAAGCGAAGAACTAGGATAATTGAAGGATCAAAGTGATGACGAGGATGAGATAAATGGAAGATGAGTGATACAGATGAATGGAACTCTTAAAAAAACTTTGAAGGTAATGCTAAACTTTTAGGACTTTGATTGATCATGATTGGATTGATGGATTGACTAGGTGTGTTAAGTCAAACAAAATGTGATGAATGTAATCTTAAAACTCTTGGAAGTTGTGTTATCCAAGAGTAAAATCCTACAAGATGATAGTTTGACTAAGTGCATCAAGTCAAACGTGATGATGATTTGATAATTTGGCTAGGTGTGTTAAGCCAAACAAGATGAACTCATAAACCCTAGGAAGTTGTATTATCCAAGAGAGAACTTGTGTATAGGATGATGGTTTGACTAGTTGTGTTAAGTCAAACAAAGAGGTTTTGATTTCGCCTAAAAGTTTAGCATAAAAGATGTTTACAAAGTTTCTAAGAGTTGGTGAGATGGAAATTTGATTGATTTTGATGGTTGAGAGATGGATGAAAGTGATTGAAATTGATCCTAGACTTGACCTGGAATAACACTTCTTCTTACAAGACCTCAGTGTTGAAGAACATGCTATATTTCCTATGGGAGGAAAGCAAACCTTTCAAACAATTCAGGATCTCAAGATGCTCCTCACTAGCTTTCAGACTAAGCTTTTTGAACTTCGGTTTTGGGATTTTGATCATGTTAGAAAACACATGTGTAATCAAATTTGTCTTTTATCTTGTCTTTGTGAATCCTTTTTACCAACACACTTGCTTGATTATGTTTTCACAACTGAATGTCTAATGTCCTGCTTTCGTTTTCATCCCACAATGTCCATTATGTGGAAATCAAAGAAATTAGGGCAAAAGTTTCCTAGGTTTATCCTTAGTGAAAACAAATGACGATAGAATTTGTGCAATTAGAAACCTCTAGAGATATGATCCCTAGGGAAAGCAAGAGTGTCCAAATTCGTCAAGAGTATTTGTTTCCTCCAAGGTTTTTGAAATTTGAGGCTCTTGTGTATGTCTTTTTTTCAATCGTTTTGACAACCAAGCAATGTATCTTTTACTTCCAAGCACTTTTTACAACCCTAGGATGATGAGGCAATATCTGGTTGGGTTCCCACTTGGATAAATCTAGCTGTGCATATCTTGTGTGAATGGCTAAATGCTTGACCACACTGGCTCCCCTCCACGACACTCACTTATTCGGGTCAGCCAAGCATTAGTATCCATGAATCTCCCATGGCATACTTTCCATTTCCACAATAAGACCGCATGTTACGTGGGGCGGCTTCAGAGGACATGACCTCTTGCACCAATAAGATAGACAAGGTTTTGGCCAATTTCTAAACAAGGGGTTCTAATTCGGGCATTTCGTTCGTGGGGGATTATCCAACATCGGCGAGAGTCCATTGCTGTCCATCTCGTCGAAATAATCCTCGTGATTCTTGAACTTTCCTCAAGAATCCACACTTATATACCGGTTGGGTCGTTCCCTTGGGTGAGTACTTTTTCCCACAAGGTAGGCCCTCTAAGATAAACAAAAGTGAGCTAACATATTCCGTCGTTCACACAACCCTTGTTGAAAAACAAAGGGGAGAACCTCCGCAATATATCGTGCTCACACTCGCATGTTTTGTTCAATTTTAAAATGCCCAAATTGAAGTGTGGAGGCAATATTTTTGACAACTTAATATCATAAAAAAACTTTTGATTCTCAAGATCGTCGTGAGGCACAAGAGAAGCGCATACATCTTTTTGATGATATTACTTTGTGAAAAATATTGCAAAATTTGAGAAACGGTTGTTCATTTTAAGTCCAAAAAGCAGTGATGAATTCGTTTTAAGCACCAAAATCCAAGTGTGAAGGTTGATTTGTTCAATTTTAAGTCCAAATTGAAATCTAGTAAATGTCTAAGGTTCTTTTTAACCAACTTTGAAAAGATCAAGTCAAATGGTTAATTTTAAACCGAAAGAGAAATGTGAGTTGGTTTAAAATAGAAAACAAGGGTAGAAAATGGAAGCTCTTAAATTGTTAAAATAAGCATTAAAAAATGCTTCTTCTTTTTTTTTAAGTCTCCATTTCGATGTTCGAATTTTCCAACTCCAATCTTCTTTTCTTTGTTGAATTCCGACAATCAACTCCAACGCTATCCCTGGAAACAAAACAAAGTTATCACATAAGAAGTATGATATTTCAATAAATAAATGATATAATGAATACAATTTCAAACATAATAAATCCATTCATGAGGTATCAATAAACAAACAAAAAGTTGTCCTTTGGGGATTCCTGGTACAGATGATAATATAAATGTATGCTGATTTCTTCAAGAATTTGATAGGCAATGTTTCAACTTTAGTCCATAATGAAAGCTTGCTTGGATCTCACACCTAAGATTGACAGGCAGAGTAAAGACTTTAAGGGAGCTCCTCCTATCTGCTTCGCTTATCTTCAGCCAACGATTCATTCACAATCTTCATTTAAATCTTGTTTCTCTGCAATTCATTAATTGTGATATCCAATTATTAAAGTTTGGCTTAATTGCAATAGACATTGTGAGACTAGATTTTGAAACATCTGCAATATTGTTTCAAAGGTTATCTATTGCATTAACTCTGATAGATATTTGATAGCGACTTCTCCTGCAAAAGTATCCATCTTAAAACAACAGTTAGAACATTTATACTTAAGTTCAAAATAACATTTACACTCACTCCTATGACTGATAAGGATAAATGTAAATGCAGATGCGTATACCCAGATTTATGTTTACAGTGACAAATTGTAAATCAGTTACCTCGAGGTGCACAAAAACTTAAGCACTAAGATAAATAAAATTATAACATGTTGAACTTAACAGTAAAACACAGCGAGAGATATTCCTTACCACCATGGTGGATAAAATTGGTTTAGGAAGGCGGGTATTCTTTTATCTTGGATTCTTCTATTTTGAGAGTTGCAACTTAAACAGAATAACCAGAAGAATACAAAAGTTGAGCTTCAATGCAAAGAGATATTAGAGATAACCCCACAGTCATAGCTTTAACTAGGCCAGGAAGTCTGTCTATACAATAATTTTCACACTTCATAGCTATTTCAAATTAAGCTCTGGCTCGACATAAGAGATAACTCTGCTATCACTGTTTGCAATATCAAATGTGATAGATTCGAAGGCACCTGTGTTGTATGTGTGTCCAGGAGTTACTCACCCAACAGCTATCTCCCACTATAAATACATGTGTAACAGTATCTTGATTTGTTATTTACCTTTCACTTCACATAAAGACATTGGGCCAAGACATAAAGAGGGACAGTTCGTGTTAGTCTTGATGGTCACCAAATGCGAACAACAAAGTCAAAGGATGGGGGTTAGCTCATAAATCCACTATGGTGAATCATAATGAATGCATACCCTGTCAACTCACATCGATGAGATAGAGTTACGCCTATCACCATTTCAGAAATGAATAAAGGGGCGCAGCAAACAGAAGATGTCCTCTATGACTATATTCACAAGCATTGCGCAGAAGCCACATCACCATTTGTAGCCGCTAATGAGAATGTGATGGATATGGTCATCTGTATATCTTATGATGGCGGCCTTGCATTATGCTAGCGTAGCCTCTTTCTGCAACAGAACACCACTGTTAATGAAAAGAGACATACCTTAGTATTTTGCACAAACTGTGTACTGTTGTCAACATGCCTCAAGTTTACAAATTTATCTCCTTAGCCCTATCGCTCCCCTCCCTGCGTACAACAAAGTCAATGGATAGAAAAGCACGTTTCAAATACATTTGCTTAGTAGCATGCAGGTTTGATTAATAAGCACTTGGCGGACAGAAAAGCACGTTGCATACGATTTCTGTGACATGGAATGTCAAGCTTGGTCGGAGAGCGAAATGCTAGAGATATGCATTTTGATGGCAGTTGAAGTTGCATGCCCTTGAAAAAGAGCGAACTAGTGGACCAGAAAGCTTCTACGTAAGATGCAGTTGGCAGGTGAAAGACTTAAAAAAGAAGAAGAGCTTTTAAAACTTTTAAGCAAATGCATTTGGCAGGTGTAAAGCCAAATTCCCTCAAGAATTTATTGCAGATAAATGTAGAGCGTACGATGGATTTGACAATCTTATCAACTAAACTGTGATATCTACCAAATCATGGCGAGATTTCTACTCCTACAAGTGACTGATGTTATAGGGAAATTATCGTTCCAAGCCTATGCATTTGACATTTTAGCCCCTACGCAAGTCCTCTTGTGTTTGAAATCCTTTATGCCGCATGACCATTGGTTTTGTTGTTTGTAATCTTGTGTGTGGAATGGTAGCGAATGAAGGAGGGGAGCTCTAAATCCAGGTTGACATGATCTTAAATTTGCAGGGTAGCTATTGTCAATCAGTTTCATTGATGAATTTACTCCTAACCCATGCTCGAAATGACATTACCACAGAGCTTGATGTGCGATTTTTCTAATCTATGTGAGCAAAAGCACGTGAAGCAAGGGATGGTCATGTGAAGGAGGGGGCATTTTCTGCATCATGGAAATCAGATTTGACAATGTTGATGATAGAAATCAAATTGACAGACCGAAGATCTCATGGGAACGGTGGGAAGGCCAAAGAATTTAGAGGAAATCAACAAAGCTATGAACACTAAGATGTCTGCAATCTCCCAAAAAAGGATATGAAAATATGGGAAAAAGACCTTTTCTTGTCTTTATTACTAGCTGAACATAATGACAGTCCAGAACAAGATTTCAACCACGAGTATCCACTAGTTTTTTTTTTTTTTTTTAAAGGTTGTAAATCTATAAATGGATTCAGAATCAAATTGATAAACATAGAGTTCAAATAAACATCAAAAGGGTAATTCTAGAAAAGAACAATACCCTTAATCAAGAGTAAAATTAGCGTTTCAATTAAGAGCATGTAAACAGAGCAAATTTCAAAAGGTAAACAAAACAAGTTATGAAATGCATGGAGGTTCAGGCCGTCCTTCTAGCACCATTTTGTGGATGCTAAAATCTTACACATGGATTGTATAGATTTAGCCATCCTCATAGAATAGAATACATCATTTACTCCATGCAAATTAATAAAACTAAATCAGACATGCAATAGAGAAAATGAAATACAACCTATTCTATGGTGGATTGGTGCCCTCCATGAAGATGTGAGAGATCCCTTGCCCAATCCCTTTCTAAGCCAAATGAAATAGACAATGAGTTGCTATGAGCTCAAGTTGCCTATAGTTTAGATGCATTCAAAATGTGTTGTAGATTGTAGATGATGAAGAGCAAGATTGATTCTCAAATGAAGAGAGTAACCTTGCAATGAGTAAGTGTTGTGTTGTGGATCTTTTGTGTTGAAATGATTTGCATTTTATAGATTCAAGATTAGGAAGAGTGATAGATTTGGATGAATGTGGGATCATTCATGAGCCAATGACAAGATGCCACTTGTCAAAGTGTGAGAGGGTGAGGAATGTGCAAGTCTTGGCCAATGTGCCAATTTGAAATTCAAATTTGGATGAAATGACATGTTTAGGGGGGATGAAAGGTGCAATAAATGCCATGTTTGACTTGTGCAAATAGCATTTAAAACCTTGTTGGAAGGGACAAGTCCCTTTTGGGGGGAAGATTCAAATTGGAAGAATATTCCATTTTGATTCCATTTTGAATGTAATTAGAGGAAATAATAAATCAAATAAATGATTTATTGGTGCAAGTGGGTGGGTTAGTTAAGAGTTTGGATTTGACTCTAGTTGAGTCAAAAGCTAGAGAATGGTAATTATGTTTAGAAGTTAATTAATGTAGATTAATTAACTTGGATGATATTAGGAGGTGACATTTGATTAAATCACTTTGATTTATTAAATCAAATGAGAAGAACAGAAGGATTAAATAATTTGATTTATTTAATGAACCTTAGGAAATTAATCAATAAATTGCTTTAATTGATTAATAGAAGAAATGAATGTTAATTTGTATGATGCATGATTGTTATTTTTGCATGTCTACATCATGTAACTATGTTGAGGGGATCTATGAGAGCCACCTCTATAGAGGATATTGTGGCTATGACCCTGACAAGAGAGGATGTATCATGTTGATAGAAGGTGATACATGAGCAATACTACATAGAGCATTAGCCCACATCTCTATAAGATTCTATAAGTGGGAAACCTCTAAAGCAACTTTATCAACTTGGACTTGAATCTATAACATAACATTAGAGCAAATAATTTGGTTTTACATTGATTAGCAATCTATGATGTTAATCTAAAACTAAACTAGAAAATGATCTATGTTACACCCCGTCTTTTTATTACCAATTTACTTTTACCTTCATAGGTAAATGGGATGGTAAATGCAATTATGAGTTGATATGCTTGCTAACAATAGGGAATAATGAAATAGGTATTATGTGAAAGTATTGATAAATGCTTAATATGGCTTTGAAAGAGTAAATATGTTTACATTTATTGCTATGTGAATATGCTTAAGTTTATGATGCATATGGATTTATTGTGAATGTCTAGCTAACATTGCAAGTGTGTTGAGTTGGTTGCAAGGATAGGTTCATTCCTCCAGGTGGAGGAGAAGTATCACTCACGAGAAGTGATTGGTTGAATAACCAGTAACATAACCTATTTGAGCTTACACACACTCATAGTAGAATGGTTGAGTCTAGACATAGTAGTGGGAATTGGTAATTCATCCTTTAGACAAGATGTGTTTGCATTTGTAAGGGTCATGATTACTATTGAATGCATGCTTGGATGATGTTTATCTGTTGGAGCTTATGTGTCCTTCCTTATGTTACTATGCTTGATATGTGTGGATTCTTCCTTGCATGTTTTAATCAATGATTAGATATATATTGAATATATATATATATAAATAAATATATACATTTGTGCAAGTATAAATGATAACCCATGCATGAGTACGTCGTTGCATAAGGAAATCAAGTGGACTTATACCATACACATATGTATGTATATACATATATTTGATATATAAATCAGTAGATGAAAATATAATTACTACATATTTTGCATATACTTATGTATGTAAATATGTATGTTTGAGTTTGATATGCTAGATGGATGATATATATATTATATATATATTGGTAAGAATGTATATTGTACGTTTGAAGAAACGTATAAACATATATTTACTAATATATGAAAAAATATATATATTATGTTTATATGCATTTGAATATTGATTGGTGCATTTAGTGGGTTAATAAGAATATATGATACATTGTATAAGTATATATGTAAGAATATAATATACATAGAATGCAATATATGTTAATTATAGCGCATGAGTGAGAAAACAAACCATTCTCCTTACATGTTAAGCATTGCCTATTTATGGTTGAATATGCATATGCATGATATGTGAATGTTGAATTAAACCTTAGCAAATGAGTTGGCACAACCATAGGAGAAGTATTGAGGTCGCACAATATGTTAGAGTAAAAGTAAACTTCATAGCATGTTATGTAATGAGTTGGCATTTGAAAGTATAAAGGTCGATTGTATATGGCATATACAAAGTATTAAAAAGGCTGAATATATTTATATTGATAATGATTAAAGAGTGATTTATATGCTATGAACATACGATAATTAAGTCGATAAGGAGAACTTGACTTAGTTGATGTGTTAAGATAGAACAACTTTGACTTGGTAAACTGCAATTTACATGAGATGCCTTATCATGGAATAAATATCAACAACAAGTAAATGCAAATACATAAATGAAGGGATAAGTTACAGCAAGTCAATGAAATAGTCAAAGTTGGTTTATGAGACAAAGTGACTCATCATAGACTTAGTTGGTTGTATACAAGTGTTGCATTTTGAGAATAGACTGATACAAAGAGTAAAGGCCACGCCAAATTATAGGGTGAATGGCTACCTACTTGATGCCATATTAAGAATTTTTTATTGTTGTGGAAGTTCATTTTGAGAGTAATTTGAATGTCACCTTTTGATCATGTGTTTGAAATAGTCATATATTGTTGTCAACTAATGAGGTCGATTTGTGGCATTCTATGTTGAGTATGCTCTTTGCTTATGTGCCACCTTTTAGCCTAGTTGAGTAAGTTGCTTTGCATGGATGTTGTTGTCAATTTACATGCCTTTTCTGTAGGCTAGGGAGTCTCCTTGCTGCTATATAAATAGAGAATCAATCTCTCTCTTTTGGGATGCATTCCATATGCTTTTTCTCTGAATTTTATACGCATTCTATAGCATTCTATTCCACAATTTTAATTTGCATTATTATGAGTATTGTGAGAGAGCTTGAGTATTTAGAGTGAAGTATATTATCAACTTGAGGGAAGGCTTTATAAAGGCATTGCTTGTGAAGTCAAAGTAAAGCTAGTGGCTGAAATTGGGAAGCTATGCATCATTCAAACAATTGCATAAGCAAATTATAGGCATGGGGATAATTCTTCCTTTAATTGTCTTAGTTTATAAAAGATTAATTCTTTAATGCTTGATTTAGTCTTTTGAGATTACTTGCATTAGAGAAAAATAGTATTTGCTTTGAAAGGAAAATAGAAGTTGTTATGGTATTTTGTGAAGTGCTTGTAATTACTCCATAATAGGAGGAATTGTTTGTCATAGGTATTAATGTACTAGATATGATTAAACAAGGGTAACTTAAGGGCTACTTGTGGCTAAGTTATTTGATTATAATAGATAGCTAATGGGTTACTCCTGGGATTGTTAGTCCAATGGAGGGAACTTTTATAAATGCTTTAAGAGTAGAAATACCCTAGAGTATGTAAGAGTAATGATAGGTTAATTATGTGGTTAAAGATTATCCATGGGAGGAATTACCTATGCATAGATTATACTGGCCTTAAGTCAAAATGAGCTTAAACAGTGTAAGTGAATAAATGACCATCACTCGAAGTACTGAGTGAGAACACTTTGGCAAAAGTAGTGTGATTACCTTTGGCTCCACTGTCAGTTCACTGTGTCCATGTAGTGCATGCTAGTTGTAGATTGTAGGGTTACAAGTTCTAGTCATGTAGTGCACACAAATAAGCTCAGTGTGATTGGCATACAAGGTTACTCAACCAATCTCTTCGTTGAAGGGTAGAGCCATCTATCTTATGATAGATGTGTGGGGGACCACATATGAGTCTGTGGTTGGTGGAAAAGTGATTGAGTGATGCTTCTCCTCCTCAGCAGGGAACAGAAGACCAAGGTTTTGAAAGGTGGATCCTGGACCATCTATATCTATTGCTATGAAGCTTAGAGGAGCTATGTTTGTATCATGTATCCATTCATATGGAAGGATGTAATCATGAATGCTATACTTTAGTTTAATCAATATGACATCTATGTAATGGAAAGATTTATGAAATCACAAAGAAACATAATGGAAGTTTGGAAATAGTTTTATTTCAAATGTGCATGTAATTTATATTATGAAAAGAAAAAAAATTATTGCTATGCTATTACATCATGGTTTATTCACTTGAGGTGAAATCTTTGAAATTTTTACTGTGAAGAACACCGGGATTGTTGCAACCTAAAAGGACAAAAATTTACAAAGGCTTTACTAGTAATTATAAACAATTAGCAAAGGGAAATATAGGTTGGCTAGACAACATGGTCATATCAAGATGTTTTAGAATTCTCTTCATACTAGTCTACAAAGTTGTCCACATATACCATGGTAATCAAAATGATAATAGCTAGCGTTTGGAGTTAAAAAACCTAATTTATTGTGCATGTAATAGCAAGCCTCTCTTTCATCAACTATCCATCTCATAGTGAAATTATTGTATTTATTAGGAGTCAACTCAATCATATCGAAGTCTCCACATTTGATTCAAGAGTTAGTGGGAAGATAATTTATAATCTATAACAATTCTAAGGGAGTGGTTGTTAAGGTGAAAGATGACTAACAAAGTATAACTAGTGGGGCCACATCCATGATCCATTATGTTGCTACCACTAAGGAGAGATGAAAATGGAAACTCCTCCATGGCCTAGTTCATGATCACTATGTAAAAAGTGACTTTTTGGCCATATGACATGACAAACAACAAAAATAAAAAACCTACAATTTTTAATTCTTGTAAATACAAAACATTGAGTTTGGGAAATTTGTATCAAACATCTTGCATGATCTATTTTATTTAGGAGTCAATGAAGCCTTGAATATTCCATGAAATAAAAAATTTAGAATATTGGAATCAAGAGGCATGTAATCACTATCAAGCTTTTCAAGAGCTCAATAGGTGTTCTTGATAAATTCTCCTCTATGAGTGTTATAATTTGTGGTGATTTATGCCCAACAGGTTGTTACATCTTATTTGGAACAAATTTACCCTCATTAGTTTAATGGGATGAACTAAGAGAGTGGTGAGAGGATGTAAGAGAATGTGGTAGAGTATTGATTTGGGAGGATAAATGTAAGGCCCAATAGTTGACTATCGAGGGTCAACACCTTTAGCTCCAAGATTATGATAAATCCTTCGGTTATTTATTGTGGTTCATTCATCCTCACTTTTGAGGAGAATCTTCAACATGTTGCTTAAGTTGAGGCTCAGAGAACTAGATGACCTAAAGATAGTTTCATATTTATGATATACAAATTAACATTGATAACAAGTGTTTGTTAATTTATGACACATGATTCTTTGAGTGATGCTTTGGAATCCTATCTAGATTTCGATAGAATCCTTTAGGTCCTTAGATAGATCAACCTCAGCATAAACCTTTTATTGAGGGTGAGAAAAAAAATTCTTATTCAACATGAATAACATGTCCCAATGATGTCATTACACAATCTAGAAAATTTTATAATGGTAAAGGGAGACTATGGATTTTAAATAGACAAGAGGGAAAGACTAATAAAGAGGTGTGGATGTCTCACAGGCCATGCTAAAATGGCCATAGAGAAGAAGAAATAAATTATTATTAAGGCCTTCACATGGACCCCATGAGGGACCCAAGTGGAGTTGATCCAACTCTTTAACATGCTTTGACATGAAAATTTCCCAACAAAATACTTGACAAGAGTATAGTTTTCAATCTATTTACAAGCATTTTCAAAATCATAAACATAAAAAACAACATTAGGACCAAGAGAGTTACCTCGCACACAAAATTTAGAGCCATTTCCCTACATTTTAAAGCTAGCAAACCTAACATTAAATGTTGGGCCACTATGGTTGATAGTCAGTAAATAGGAAAAAATGCTTAAAGGGAAGGGAAGCTATCAAAATTTATAATAATTAAAAATAACTCTTGTGTTATATTGCATCATGAAACAAGGGTGGCAAAGACAAAAGAATGAAACAAGTAGGATCATGTAGACTAAGCCAATCCAAAACCCTAGTGGAACAAAGTCATCGATGACAACTTTAAGAAAAAGGATTGTAAATCTATAAAATTTGGAAAGTCCTAACAAATCTTCCAAATAAGTGCACTAATTTTTATGGTAAATCCTTTTTTTTTAAATATTAATTTTCATGATGAATATATTCACATTAGTAGAATTTTTTTTTAAATACTAGTGAATCCTAGCTAACTACATTAATTACTATGGTGAATCCTTCTTATGAAAAATAATTATTAACTTGGGCTAACCATAAAATCAAATATTATTTAAATTGTGGATCCATCAATATCAACATAGTTGTTTATCATAGCTAGCCCATACATTCTTTTTTTTTCTTGGAAGGCATTGGAGCATACATAGACCAAACATGTTGAAAATCTCACACCATGTAAAAAAGACACTTAATCTCACACCATTTTAAAAATCTCACATAGTTTCTACTCTAAACTATGAATGAGTCTACACCTTATATAACCCTACTACTGTGATGATTGTAATATCTTTCTAAGAAGTAATAAATGCACGTGTTTTAAAATGTTTAGCTAATCTAGAATTTATTTGGGTCATTGGATTATTTATTGATCAAATATTGGACCACTTATTGATAAATAATCCATTGGCCCAAAAGAAATTCAATATTAGCTAAACATTTTAAAATGCATGTGCTTATTACAGTTTCTTGAAAAGAGATTACAATCATTAGATTAGAGAGTAAATTTATCGTGGAAAATAATTCCATCACATATATAGGGAAGAAAAGACTCTCCAAGATTAAGCAATATAAGCTAGTTCAAGTTTTGACATGTAGATTTTTCTACAAAATTTATCTAAAAAATTAAAGGTTGATAACAATAATCTTTTTTATCAAATAAATACACTTTATTAGATACTTGTAATCCATATATGAATCATCATGATTTATCTATTGATCACATAATTGGATAGAGTCCTATTCTTGCCTAATCTTACAACCTAAACACCAAAAGAGTCATTGCAAGCATTATATAAAGTGAATGCTATCATAAATTTTAGATAAGATCTCAATTTCGTATCCATATAAACACAAAAATACTATAATTACATGAAATCTACATTAGCTATATTCTTCATATACCTTGGATTTTAGAGGCCATGATAATAAAGTCCAAAAGGTGAATACAAGTGTTGCACATCATAATGTAATGTTGGTAAGTCATGTTCAATGGTCTTATTATCACAATAGAATAAGAGGAATGTCTACAACTTAGCCTACACTAAGGGTGTAGAACACAAACCTTGCAAGTTTAATCCTACCAAATTTTAATTTCAAGGTAAATATCATTCAAATTCAAGTGGGAATTCAATAGTAATGGTGATATGACCCCAAAAATAAGAGAATGTAATATTAAGGACAAATATGATTTGGATTTGTTATGGTATTATAAAATTTAGGTGATTATGATCCAATAACACATCATTTATTGTGGCAAAACAATTTAGTTTAACAAATTAATAGAATAATTTTTGAGCAATTTAACTAGCACTAAATTAAATTTTAGTAAAAATATGGTGATTTAGCTTCCCTCACAACACTTAGTATTTTCCAAAAAATTGGAGGCCTCAATTTTGAACTATTTTCTATTTGAAAAAATATGCCACTAAAAAAATCTATGAAACTTGTTGGACCCACATTACTTTAATTTTTATAATATGTTATTTTTAAAAATATTGTGCTTTCTTTTTAAATTCTTCATTTTGTAGATTCATTTTAGTTATAAGTTATTGTTAGTAGTAGGATAATTTGGTAATCAATACAAATAATTAATTGGATAGAAAATGAGATATTCTCGGTTAAAGTCATTCAAGTCAACAACGTGATTATTATCTATGTTCATGTAAAAAAATTCTAGCTTATTTTTTCTTGTTTCTCTTTGAGACTCTATGTTTGACTCTCGTATTCATAAATCTTTGCCTTTGTACCTCTATCAAGGGCTTAGTAAATATTCTTGATTATAAGATGTTTCTAAAGTATAAGAATTTTATCAATATTTTATATTAATAAAAATGAGACATATATATTTGGTATGGAAGTTGCTATCTTGAGAATAGCTCCCATTGATTGAATTTATTAGCTAGTTTCCCTCACATATTTTTCCCATTATATCGATGATGACCATTAGAAACTCTAATATTATACTGTCATGAAATGCTCATCGTCAAACTTCTTTAAACCAATGACAACTTTGATTACACTCTCAATTAGGGGGGCGTCAATATCAAACAAACTCTAACTCTATGTTGAAAGATCTTTTTCCAAACACCCACGTTATTTTCCAAGTATTTTAAGCCTTTAAGTTATCCTTCATGTCAAACACACTCTCCAATGTCATTAATAGAATATTCCCTACTTTTCATAATGAGCAATAGGCCCCACTTGATGTCCCCATCGGGTTAGGCACTCGAAGTGGTGTCGGCGGTTTACTTTGCACCCATTCCTCGACTAACTGGGGGGTGTGCGCGGGGGTTTGCCACGAAGTACATTTCTTCGGAAAAAAAATAGGAGTGAAAGATACTAAGATATTTTATTTCCAACATTATAGTATCACGAAGGAGTGGCATCGATCACATTTGCCTCATACTATCTCTAGCTAGATAGATTCAACATTCCTATCAAATTCAAAAATCTTATAGACACGTCTCCAAACATCTCAATATGTGATATTTTATTATCTTCAAGATAAAAATATTACAATTTTATGTCTTACTATAAATTAATTTACATCAAATTAGTTTTATGTCTTAGTGTAAATTAATTTACATTAAATTGGATTAGATGTTATATTCACCTTGCATATCTTATTCTATTTATTCGTAGACAATTCATTATTTATTCATCTTCAAAGTTCATGGAGTGGACAAATGGGACACCCATGTGAAGTTGGGGGTACATGTAATTATTTTATTATTCTTTAGGACTTAGAAATGTTTCTTATAATGAGGCATTACATAAGGGGTTATATAATAGACTTGTAAACAAACTTTCTAATATTAATTGGATATGAAATGTAATTAGTCATTCGTGGGGAGTACTTGCAAGTTACATATGCCAACTTGCATAATGGGATTTAAAGATGCTAGTGTGGGGAGTTACATTCTATTTGAATTCTTACCATGGTATTTTGGGACCTTGTTTGGGCCCATGGTATTGTCTTTTGGTGGTTTTCTAGGCTTCCATGAGTCTATATATTAAGGGATTGAGATGGAGGAATTATGTATTATTTTTTGTAGAGCTATAATATCAATTTCCCTCTAGGATTGAAGAATGTTGATCTTCATGGAAGGCATGGAGATCCATATTATATTTGTAACATTGGTGGAGGTCATGTTTTTCTCAAACAAGTTTTCTCAAGGTCTATCTATGTCACTCTTATTCGTGTTGTTGCCTCAATTCTATCTCTCTCATTCTTTATTTTCTAAGTGTCATTTACAAGAAAAAATGCTATTGAATTTTTTGTGGGTCTGATTATTGTGATATTCTTCTTGAAGGGTGAATATACAAATACCTACATGCTTAATAATTGTTTAGTTTTTAATTTAATTACTGAGGGGGCTATGGTTACTTTTCCTTGTATTTGGTGTTAGAGTGAAGTTACTTTTGTGAGTTGCATGTGGTTGCATATGATTTGCATGTACATACATGTTCTTGTATGTGGATTACATGTGCTTGAATGTCAATGCATATCTCCCTTCTTCTTAATGGATGCTTAGAATGAATAAAGGTTTAAATCATTGTATAAAATAACTTGGCATGCAAAGTGAATGTTTTCCTACTCAAGCCAACAAATAGTGGCTAGTAGGAAGGGGATAAACTTGGGCCCAAGATTAAATTTACATTAAAATTTCAAGGGTCAAATTTACGTTGTGGATCTAAGCTAGGTTCAAATATGTAGTTATGGATTCAACCTAAGGTAGAGAATGGATCGGGTCAAGTCTAGGCCCTTGGACGTGTGAAGGTAAGTTTAAGTTAATTTAAAACTTTCATGTAAGAACATACCACTTGTACACTATCCATTGAATTTAGGACAAATTCAAGTCAAAATACATTCAAACTAAAAGGCACAAGGTATGCACTATTCTCCCTTGTAATCATACAATCAATATACTTAACTAAATATTTTAGTTTTATTTTGTATTTATTATAATAGTATAGTATATTTACTTGATATAATTTACTCTCATATCGTATATAATTAAGGTATAATCCTAATTAAAAATTTAACACTATTAATATTAAGATTATAGCATTTGTTAATTTTGATAATTCAATTATATTATGTAACTTTTGAAACAAACTTATAAATTTTAATGTATAATTTATTTTATTATAAATCTAGTATAGATATATGTAATGTATTTATTTAAAAGACATCTTGAGATATCACTTTCAAGATGCCTATCTAACCTATGTGATAAGTTTAATTTAAACATCTTGAGAGTGATCGCTTTTAGCATATTCATATAGATGCATTTAAGATCTCTATAGTAGTATTATACTTACTTTTCATGTAAGTAGATTTGTACACACTTTAAAGGTGTTTATAAGTGCTATCTTCAAAAACTTATATACTAAGAAAATATAGGTGAATGATTTTGTAGATGCACATTCTATCAATTCAATTCTATGTAACTTTTTTCATTCTCACATGATAAATCATATTTATAGCAATCGGGATCAAACTCAAACAATTACTCAAAATTGATCTAGCTTTTTTTTGTCAAGTCAAATTTTCAAATAATAATTGGATCAAGGCAATTAATTTATGATAGTGACAAAAGAAATTTGAACATTAAAACATCATATCTTCATCATCGATTCTAAAACTAAACCCCTCTATCCACTTATGTAATTTTCAAATATTTATTATAATTATCAAGCCCATCTCTTTTACTTAAGTTAATTACTTATTAATTGTAAATATTTATTTAATTAACCTAGATAATCTTAGAAAATCTTTGGCTTTCCATACAATATCATATATAAATAGTTTGTATCTCATAAAAATTTAAATAATACTATTTAATTTATTAAAATAAATCAAAGATATTTCAAACTATTATTATCTAAAACTATAAGTATATAATTGTTTAAATTAAATATTTTTGTACTAAAAATATTAGAGAATAAAAAATTAATATGGAAACATAACATTTAAATAAAATACCATAAAATATTCATAAACGTGATATATTTTCACCTAATTTTAATAACAATCATATATATGAAATAAAATATTAACTAAAAGGATGTAGCTTAATTAGTTAAACACAATTGGAAAGGATGATGGTATGTTTGTGACTAGGTTCTTTGGCTATAAGCCTAATGAAGTTAATTATTAATATATTATTGTTGCAACTATTTAATTGGTGAATTCTTAAAATAATATATATTTTATAGTAATAAAAAATTTATCTTATAAATATTATATTTAATTACTAAATATCTATTTATTTTATATTTATATTTTTTTGTATTATGTTCTATTTTAGTTATTAGTCTAATTTATTCTCATGCATTTAATTGATCGTGAATTAGCTAATATTTAATTGATTATTAGTCTAATTTATTCTTCTAATAATCAATTAAAGATTAATTAATCTTTAATAATCTATTATTAGTCTAATTTATTGTTCTATTTAATTAATCTTTAATTGATTATTAGTCTAGTTTATTCTCATGCACTTAAGCTAAACTTAGGAGTGTTTTTATTCCTTTATCAATTGAGCTAATATTAGATCATTTTGTCTCATCTCATGTGATGTTGACACTTGTCATGATCCGATCCCTTTTTCATTTAAGGTTTTGCTCTTATAAGCACTCAACCCTCATTGTAAATATCTCGAGCTTTCATATCTTTTTGAGAGTCTCTTGCTTCTGTAGCTTTTTCTTGTTGAGGAATATTGCATATATTATTTGCAGATCTCTTGCATGGAAGGTGTCTTTGTTCATTGTTTGACCCTATGGCTCGTGGTTTTGTGCTTGTTTCACAATTCTAACACTCTTGTCTTTGGACATTTACAACTTATTAGTATTGGTTTTCAAATCTACCTCAACATCTCTATGTACTTTATTTGTTGTTACTTTTGGCAATTCCTCTTCCATTTTCTCTCATACTAATGTTGGATCATAGAATATGCTCTAAAACGTTGATGTAAAAAATAACAAACCTATTTCCATAAACCATTCCTTTACAAAGAAAATAATATGCAAAAGTGTATCTTTCTTTGCATTAATTAGTCCATTGGTGATGTGGTATGTTTAGGGAACCTATTATAAAGAAACTAATGTGGTTGGCCATTGGATGTCCTACTTATGGGACTAGCCAATTTAAATTAAACTATTTATACAAATCATGGTGTAGTCATCCTACCAATAAGTGTATTTAAGAAGCATACTTAAATATCTATTTTTGAATCGTACTAAAAATTCATACTAATTGAAATTGTTGCATAAGCTAATGTAATTCACTTAAATCCTTTTACACTCTATCACAACTCTAAGATGTTCATTGTGGTTTCTTTGGGTTGGGTTAGGAAACAAGATGTTGTGGTTTCTTCGAGTGGACTTGGGGATTTGAAGAAGGATAAAAAGGTTGTGGCTAAGGTGGGGTAGGAAACTGAGGATTCTCCTATGGTGGACCCAGATAGGCAGATGAAAAGGAAGGCGGTTGCTGCAGAGATTGTGGAGTCCATTCGTAAAATCAAGATGATGATTGTTGCTAATAAGGGTAAGGATGTTAAAATTGATAAAGAAAATATTGTTGATGTTTTGGGAGTCGCCAAAGAGGATTCTATTATTTTTTACAAGATTTTTAAATGGATTTTCCATGAACTCAATATGACAAATGTGAAAGTGCATGGTGTAATGAGCAAAGCGGAGGATTCCCCTGTTCAAGATCATATTGATGATATAATGAATTCCTTGAAAATTATAGTGGAGGAAATGCTTCTAATGAAGCAGAATCTTGAAGGAAGAATCCTCACCTTGGAAAATCACATTGAAAGGTTATATGCTAATATGGATAAAGGAAGGGAGGGGAATAAATATGGGTTCAATGTTGAATCTATTGGTATTACTTCCCTTGTGGATAGTGTTAAAGTGGGCAAGGAGGCTGATGATAATGGTGTTGATGGAAAGTTGACGAAAGGGGAGGTGCTTGATGACAAGGGTGGTGAGAAGGGTTATGTTTTGATTAGTGAGGTTAAGTTGGGTGGGCCTGGGATTAGGACCCATAACAAGACCAAAGCTCGGGCTAGGGCTCCTATTAAATATTTTTCTATTGTTGGGGATGAAGGGCTAAAGAATGCAGCATGTGATGTGGAGGCTGTTGATATTCTGAAAAATATGTAATGTTGTTGGGCATGGTCCTACTTTTTTGTTGAATTTTTGTTGTTGTTTTGTTGTGGTTTGGTTGATATGCTCTAGTTGATTGTATCTTTCGGCTCAACTGATTTTTTATGTAAAGGGTTTCGGGCCCCTTCAAAACCCATTTTTGACCTCTAATCAAAACTCAAAGATGTTCATTAATTAGCATAGATATCTTTAAATGCATATATCTTAAAGATTTCAAGAGATCTCATTCTTGAGATGCACATATTAAATTTTATATAGGATATATCGATGCCTCAATAATGATGTCTCTCAACATATTTTAGATATAAGATATCTAAGCAAGTAGCCTTCTTCGATACATCATGTCAAAAATGATCTAAATAAAGACAACATTCTCCCTGGACAAATAATGATGCAAGTTGTTGGCCTCCTATAATGATTTTAACAACTAAGCCCTTGTAGCTGTGATTCAGAGATTGGACATCTAACTTGAATAGCCATTTCAATCATGATGAAGGTGCATTTAATTTGTCAACCTAGGGACGTAAACTTGAAATGGGTCAACACTGTATGTGCACTAGGAATCCAAAGTAGCCATATCTGTCCTATAGCTAAGAAAAGCACAATGCTGAAAGTAAATTGCTTGGAAGGAAATAACATAAGTGTTGAACATCACCCAGCAACTAGATTAAACTAGAATGCATGACAGAAATGAAGATCTAAACAAACAAACAGGAAACTACTATGTCTGCTTTGGTTGCAGGAACAGTCACATAATGGAATTCTAGTGGTTGTAGGAATAGTCGGCACCAGATTCTTAACTAATTACTGAACAAAAAATAACAACTAAACTAAACTAAGGTACGGGATGTAATACTCACCAAGTGGGCCCACTTGGATAAGTATTCCCTAAAACTAAGATAGACTCAAATGCACGAACTTATAACTTTACTTTATTTAGAAGAAAAACATGAGTACAATTAGCATAATTATATTGCCAAAAAACTCAAGAGTGTGATTACATCAATTAAGAAATCTTCTAACCAAGAGCCCAAAAGAACATCAGAGCCCTTATTTATTCAACCACCTAGCAAGGCAGTTAATTCCAGCAAATGCGGAGGACACCACTTTAGTGAAAGCGTGGAAAAGAGTAGGGGTGGCTACGCATGCACAAAATATGTCAGGCACAATTGCCTTAACTTGAATATGGCACAACAATAATGCCAGTGAATGCTCAGCAGAATTTAAGACCATAACAAGGTAGTTACAATCCAATGCATGAGGAATCTCTAGCTGCCAAGAGTCTTCAATGACCACCTTGTTGATCGATATAGCACATGTCCAGTTGGCGGGATCTTCCTGAATTGCAGGTCTCAAATCATCTGCATGACAATGTTAGCATGCACAACAACTGCATATCCATAATCATCTTAAAGCGACATTCATCAATCACATGCAAAGTTAACACAAACAGTCCACATAGCATATCGATATCATTTGAAAGCTTATGAAAATAAATTCATGTCCAAGGTCTATGGTTTCAATGAAATATTATGAAAGATCAACTCTCAAGCATCAAAGTCTTATGTAACTGCAAGAAATGGACAACAACCCTATCAATAATTAAGCCATAAACTAGACTCATCACAATTCATCTTCATCTAAATGATACATATATATTAAATTAACTGAAAATGCATTAAGATTTTTATGTTCATTCTAATGTGTAAATAAATATTACATTAAAAGATAATTCATACAAGATTTCATATTTATTCAAAAAATTAATGTATAACGCATTAAAGGAGTCATGGGTATTTGATATAAATATTATATGTCAATATTGATGAATTATATCACATTATTGAATTTTCATTATCTTAAGTCTTTCTTCCTCAAATTTTATTTTTGTAATTTTTGTTCTTGTTTTCATTTTTCACAATGTTCATATGAAAAAAGCAGCACAAATTTAAGTATACCCAAGGACTTCACACAAGAGATAGACACAAATGTTAACCATTCCCTTTCTTTTTGTCCTATATCAATTCATTCTTTGGAAAGTGTTTATCCTTTTTAGAAGAGTTTATCTTTGTAAGTTATATATTATAAGTGCCCAAACTAATTGTAAGGAAAGTGGCATGTGCAACCCCTTTGTATCAATGTAAGTGGAACCCTATTCTACTATGATAGATGTTGGTGGTTCTATTGATGCACTTCCAAGTTTATTGATTTATTTTGAATATATCCTTGAGCTCCATTTAGAATTTTTTTCTATCCATAAATTATATGTTAATATGATTCATTCTTTGTAATTAATATATATATCTTAAATACATCTATCTAAAAAATCACCAACATATATCATTCTAGAGCTATTTTATTTACTTAAGATTTATTTAATTTTACTTTAGAATTATTTTGTTGATTAATGAACACAAATTTTTATTTTTATTTAAGAATTATTTTATTTTATAATAATGTTTATTTTTATTTGAAGATGTATACTATTTTTGTATATAAATTTTATTTTTATTTTTGAAAAATCACCATTCATTACTTTGATAATTAATTTGTTTTAGTCTTATTTTGAAATGTCTAATAAATTTTATATTCTTATATGTTACTTTTTAAAAGTTTATTTTAGTAGTTTTAGTTTTTTAAATATGTACACAATCATGACATGAGACTCTATACAATTCTACCATTGTAGAATGCCTATTAGAAAAATTAACAATTTAATGTATGAAGTTCATCATTCTAACCTCTATTGGATGTTGGGTTCATAAGACACATCGATTATGCGGAATGGATTTCAAATCTAGTACCAATCATCAAGCCAATTGGGGGCATACACATTTGCACTAACTTCAAGGATCTAAATAAGGCTTGTTTGAAGGATGATTTCCCTTTACCATAAATAGACATGATCGTGGATCTTACAGCGGGATATGAGATGCTATCACTAATGGATGGTTTCTATGGCTACATTCAGATCAAAATCCCAGCTAAAGATCAACATAAGATAGCATTTACTTGCCCATGAGGTACCTACTATTGGAATGTCATACCCTTCGGCCTTAAAAATGTTAGAGCTACCTATTAGAGGGCGGTGACTACAATCTTCCATGATATGATGCACAAACTGATGGAGGAATATGTCGATGACCTACTAGAAAAACCTTGAAAAGGGACAGTCACTTGGCAGTACTTGACAAAATATTTACAAGGTTGGAAGAATATAAGCTTCAACTGAACCCAAAAAAGTGTATCTTTGGAGTAAATTCAAGGAAGCTCCTTGAATACATTGTTTCACATAGAGGCATAAAGGTTGATCCTGCAAATGTGAAAGCCATCATAGACATGTTTCCACCTTCCAATCTAATACAACTCAATCCACAAGTTTATAGCTCAACTCGTAGACAAGTGCCACCCATTTCAGTATATCCTTCACAAGGATGTTCCCTCAAAATAGATCGATTCTTGTCAATAGGCATTCCAACCTCTCATAATAGAGTTCCTTGATGAAGAAATCTTCAAGTTGGATACAACTACAATGTGGAAGATGTACTTTGACGAATATTACACACATCATGGTTTAGGAGCTAGTGTATGTTTATCACACCACAAGGGGACACTATCTCTAAGTCATATAGGATCACATTCTCATGCACAAACAACATTGTCAAATACGAAGCCTTCCTAACCAGTCTAAGGGAAGCTATCAAATAGAAGATCAAAAACCTGCATGTCTATGGAGATTCACAGCTAGTGGTTCAACAAGTCAACGATGAGTATGAGACAAAGAATGATAAGGTCATACCATACAAGAATATGGTTGATAGTCTCAAGGAGTATTTTGACATCATCTTGTTTACATAGATTCCAAGGGTTCAAAATAAGGAAGTCGATGCAATGGTTACCATTGGATCTCTCTTGGACATTCCAAATAATGTGCATCAGTGCGAGTTCTTGGTGGAACATCTTTTAGTCCCTGCATTTGAGATCCCCAAATCTGAGCTTGTGTGTGATATTTTTGGTCATGAATCCCCCTAGTATAAAGACATATATGATTAACTTCATGATCAAATCCTCCCTCCTGAATTGTCGAATAACCAAAGAAAAACATTTACTCAATGAGCTACTAAATATGATCATCACCAATAGCTTATATCGTCGTAGTTTAGATAGTACCCTTCTTAGATGTTTCAATATGGAAGAATTAAAAACAACTTTAAAAGAGGTACATAAAGGTATATGCGGAGCTCACTCTAGTGGTCCTACCTAGCAAAGAATCTTATGTGCACAGGATACTATTGGTCAAGAATGGACATGACTCCTACCACTTCATAAAGAAATGTAGACAATGTCAGATCCATGGCGATCTAGTACACACACCAGCACAAGGACTTCATTAGGTTACATCACCTTGTCCTCTCTCTCAATGGGGGCTCGACCTCATTGGAAAGATCCACCCTACATCTACAAATGGCCACAAATTCATAATTATTACAACAAAGTATTTTACTACATGGATTGAAGCCATTATGATGATGTATATCACCAATAAACAAATCTCAAAATTCATACTAAACTACATCATATGTCAATATGGTGTAGCCTTGTCCATAGTCACGAATAATGGGCATTCCTTTAAAAAGCAAGACATGCAAGAATTATGTGAAAAGTACCACATCCAGCATCACTTTTCCACTTCGCATTATCCCCAGGGTAATGTTCAAGTGGAGGCATCGAATAAAACCATTGTAAATATCTTGAAAAATATTGTCAATGACAATAGCTGAGATTGGCACATACAGCTAAATCTAGCCTTATGGGCTTACCGTACGAGAATTTTGTAACAACCCCTATGTTCTTCTTGGTAAAATTTCCAATGTTTTCACCTTAAGTGAATAAAACGTGACACCATGAAATAGCAATAAAAAAATTTCTTCCAATAATGTAAATTACATGCATAATTGAAATAACACAAATTCCAATTTTTCATTGCATTTCAGAGTAATTTTAGAAATCTTCCCAAAACATAGATTTCATATTGAACAAAGATGTCATACAATATTCAATAGAGATTCCATTCTAATATAATAATTTCACAAATTACAATATTCCAAGAATGTACACAATTACAAACACAACTCCAGTGAGCTTCTTAGCATAAGATATAGATGTTCTAGGAACCCACCTTTCAAAACCTTGGTCTTCTACCACCTGCTAAGGAGGAGAAGCATCACTCAAGCACTTTTTTTCCAACCACAGACTCATATGCGGTCCCCGACACATCTATCAATGATAGATGGACCTACCCTTCAATGAATGTATTAGTTGGGTAAACCTATATTCCATACAATTCTGAGCTTAGTGATGTTCCCTACATGAATAGGATTTATAACCTACGCTAGGTAACCCTCATGCATTTAAATAGACATGGTGAACTGGTAGTGGAGCCCTAGGCAATCACACTAATTTGGCCAAAGTATTCCCACTCAGTACTTCAAGTGAAGTTCTACCATTCACTTACACTATAGAAAGATCATTTTGACTTAAGGCCATTATATCTATGCTTAGGAAATCCCTCTCCATGGGAAAGCTACTTCCCAGGATAACCTATCTCTTTAACACAACCTAAGGTAACACAACTCATTAAGCAAAGTACTAGTTCCCTCCCTTCACTGGATAACAATCCCATGAGTAACCTACTTGCCATCTATCATAATTAAATATCTAGCTATGAGTATCCCTTAAGCTACCCATGTTCAATCATATCTAGTATAATATTAATACTTATGACAAACATCACTCCTATAATGGAGTAAATACAAGCACAAAGCATGGTCTCAATCAATGAGTGGTCATAACAATAGATGATTCCATTCGAGAGTATCACCTCTTTGACTAAAAGGGTTTAGGCTATAAATAAGCCTTATGCTTTCCATGTTTATTCATATCTAGTATGTAATAGCTATGATAAATGTAATCCTCCTATTATGGATTAATTACAAACAACACACAAATAGAGTAAATAGTTTCCACTTTTCTTTCAAAGCAAACATTACTTTTCCCTAAATGCAAGTAACTATAAAAGACCAGTTTAAACAATCAAGAAGCAACTCTTTCAAAACTCAAACAAGGGAAGAATATCCTCATGCCTGTGATAAGATTTCCAATTGACTATCTGCAAACACAGTACTTCTAGAACAGAAACTAGCTTGGTTTCGATCCTCCAATAAAATCTCAATGACCACTATCTCACAAGTTGGAAAATACTTCTCTCAAAATAATAAAAAACTCTCTCTTATGCTCAAAGATATCACTCATTGTAATGGTTAGAATAATACATAAAGGTATGTAAATAGAATGCAAAACCTTGCTCAAGGAATAATGCATTCCAAACAAGTGAACTAGCTCCAATATTTATATAGAAATTTGGTAACTACTCAGCCTACAATTTAGGCATGAGTTCTAACAGCAACTAGCATGCACAACACGTATATCACAGCTAAAAGGTGGCGAACATGTAAGCACTTACTAAGCTAAAAAAGCTACAGATCGACAGCAATTTAGAGACTAATTCAAATCTCTGCATGATGGAATTTAGTTTGCACTTCATAATGGACATCTATAGGTAAAAGGATTGAAAGGTGGTGCCAAAGCATCATTACTCACTCTCAGAGATGGTGCAGTTTCCTTCTTATCAAAAACAGTCAACATCAAATATGCAACACCAAGCTTGCATTGACTAAGTCTAGGTATGAGTTGATTCACATAATAAAGTGGTTTGACAAATTCATTGACTTGTATATTCTCCTTTATAGATGTTTGTCTATGCACAATAATATTACAATGAGAATTTACTAAGTCTACTGGCTTTCCACAAAAGGCATCGACTTAGTCTTTCACCTTTTATCGACTTAATGGTTGATCTTTGTTTGCAGATTACAAACTCTTCATACGCATATAGCAAGAGTAATATTCAGCCTTTCAACGTACAGTCATAAGTATTATATATATTTTGCATACCAATCGTCCCTCATGTTGCGCTTTACTTGCCACACAGCGCTGGTCTCTACTATCTTTTATCTTTGTGTTGATTTTAGCATATTTCACTGTTGTGTATTGAAATAAACTCCACCCACGTGCCTCTATAAGTGTTGTATTTTAAACTACATTTAGATTCCCTCAAATGTGCATAGCATGCCTAGGTTGTATAGAAGATAGTGCAAAATAGCACTTCATATGTTCTCATATTTTGTAAGTTGGCTTTAATCCATACTCTTCTATATGGTTGTGTCATGGCTCATATTCTACATATTTTCAAATAAATACTGCAAACATTTAGTAATATATGTATTTATAATACATATTATATATAAACACACCTCTATATAAGCATTAACAATTACATGTATATATATGTATGTATGTATTCCCATATATATACACAAAAGGACTTCAATAATATTGGCATATTATATATATCTTTACTATATATGCAAGATAATACTATGATACATAACATCGATTATATATATACATACTCCTCTATGCTCATGTATACATACGTATACATGTATTTACGTGTGTGTGTATATATATATACATTTGATTGCATCATCAAGCACATACACATGTATTCCTACACATATACATATTAAATATGTTCACACACACACACATATATATTAGGCTAGTCTTTCTTATCTTATTTCATCGATACACACATTTGTTAAGTATATTTATATATTCCCATATATATAATTGATCCCTCGTGTGAGTATGTTTGTAAGTATTTCTACTTACACATACATGCATATGATTATGCTCTCACACACAAATCAATGTATGCATATACGCATATACATGTATACTTTTGACCTAGATACATGTATTGACGGAAAACTCAAAGACACATAACATCAATAAAATTTGTATACATATATGCATTTCTATACATATGTCATCACACTCATATGGACATCCCATTATATCCATCGTACATGTATGTCGACATATGCATATATATTCATATATGCATATATCCCAAATACTCATTCAACCATACAATCAAGCATAGTAAGATAAGGAAGGAACTCACAAGCTCAAACAAATAACATCACCCTATAATGCACCCAATAGTAAACAAGACCCTTACTAATGTAGACACATCAAACTAAAGATGACTTACCTACTTCCCACATAATAACCCGACTCAATCAATCTCTTGTGAGTGTGTGGATAAGCTCAAATAGGTTACGTTATTGGTTACCCGACCAAGACCTTCTCCTAAGTGATACTTCCCCTCTGCTTGGAGGAATTGAACATATACTTGCAACCACTAACACATGCACACAACAGTCAACTATTCACAAAATATGCAGTATACATAATGCATCTCCAAAGTTAGAATATCAATTCAATATCCATCCAATCACATAAATGCATTCCTTCATATGATATTAAATGAGATAACATTCATTCATAAAGCAGTGATAACAAAGTGCAAGCACAATCTACTCATCTATAGAATTCTCATTGCATTCACATTTTACTCTACATAGTAATAGTAATTAGTAATTACACAATTGGGTGTAACATACTTCCCCTCTTTGAATAATCATCCCCAATGATCTATAGCACTTTAACATATAGATAAATTCAAATAAATTTTTACTTATCATTCTCAAAATACGTAAGATTTATAAACATTCATCCTATGTAGCATCACTCCTTGCAATATTGTCCTTCCTGGACCTTGCATCGAATGTCCTTGCTATTGCATAGGGTAAAATATATGTCTCACACATACTTTCACAAAGAGCTTATGTGTTGTATTCACAATATCTCTTATGTACATCCCATGTACAATATTAATTGAACAACACATGACACCTATACTTTAGTGACTGGAAAGCACGTTCTCATTGGCTCATGAATTTATCCTTAGTATAACCCAAATAGAAAAGGAATGGCGATGCATTGCGCACTACACTGTGGGTCACATCCTTCCCTTTTGTATTTACACCTTTAGATAACTCAAAAGCCAAGTTCGCCCATCTCTTACTTATCTATTTACTTGAGCTAAACGTATTGCGCTTGACCACTTGTTCATCTTGAGCACAACATTGATCTTGGACATCTGATACTACTTCATACTTAAGCTTTGTATCAAAAAAATTTCATTGATCTCTTAAATCTATTACTCCTTTTTGAAAAACTATCAAGTCTAAGGTTAACCCTATTTCTTAGCTTATTAGAGTTTCCAACCTTCCTTTCCATATAATGGATCAAACCTTGACCTAGAGGTTTACAAGTACTCATCAAATCATTCAAGATTTGGTTTTCCTCTTTTGCATGTTTGGCTACAATAATATATTGTGTGTTCATTCAATTGAATGTCGCATAGTATGATCATGGTCCATATAACCTTATCATTATTTTCTTGTTCAACTGAGACAACCTTCACATGATTACTTAGCATCTACCTCCCACAATATATTACTTAGAACCAAAATCTCATAATTCAAGATTTCCAACCACGTTGGTTACCTTGGTGATTTTTTCCACCACAACATTATGTCAATTCCGTTGACATAGACAGGTTAAAGTGTCTTGTATTCTACCACTACCCCTTTGGAATCTCAAGAGAGTACGCATGTCCTTTCAATGAAAACAACATGTCTTCATTTCCTGGCACACTAGACATTAACTTGCCACATCCCATGCAGCCTCTTACTCCATCTTTTCCAAATCATAGTGGTTTCTCATCTGAAAAATATCTTTGTCCCTCCAATGTCCTATCTCTGACATAAAATTTCTCATTCCATCCCTTAATTCTCCAAAATGTTGGGTACATAGGCTCTTTTATATCCCATATTAGTCTATTCTTTGACTAAGTGAAAACCTATTTTGTGGTCTCATTCCACATTTAGTTTCCAAGTAATAATGGGTAGGAGTCTTTCGGAGTTAAATCCCATTTATCTTAAGACATCCATACCATGGGTTTCTTTTGTCCTCAGATTATTTTCAAATATGTAATCCATCTTTCAACTCAATCCAATTTTCCTGATAAGAGTTGGTACTAATTTTGAGTATTGATCCTTGTTCAATCATGTTGGTTCCTACAAGATATCAAATTTAATTGCATACCTAATTACCAAGCACAAAATTTTATCGTTAGCTCAAGTGATTTACTTAATCACATAGGTGATTCCCAGCCTCAGTATACCCTAATCCTAGGATAAAGTCATTATTCAATGACTAGGCTGATTTTATAGGTTACTCTAACCCTATATGTTCCAATCAAGATTAAATGTACAACTCAACCAAATAAGTTATTCCCAACCTATAGTTGTTAATGAGTAGTCCAGTACATATTCCAATCCAATAGGTAAAACTTAACCTAAGGTTTCTCTCTTTAATCAAATGAACTCCTCGTCCCAAATAGGTTAGTCTAAACCTAGGGTTTTATTTTAGTATAAAGTATGATAATCAT
>CM021107.1:159389726-159572122 GCA_007115665.2 Sequoiadendron giganteum | reverse complement strand
AATATATATAAATATGTATCTATATATATATATATATATATGTTGGTAGATTACTTTAAAGTTGTTATTCTATGTCATATGTTGTACGTCGATTTTGGATACCAAATATTTTCGCATGAAATGTCTTTTTTGTTTGTTTTACATATTATACATATGTTGGGGGAGGTTGGGCTCTCCCCATAGCCACCCCCATGAGGAGACGTTGTGGGGAGGTAGTGCAGCCCTCCCTACTTCATAGCCACACCCAACAAGGTTGGGGGGGTTCGGTTGTGTTATACACAGCCGCCCCTCCCCATTCCCTTTGGCATTTAAATATCGTCGGCCTGTAACATAACCCGTCGGACAAAGAATGAGTCGTGGGGTTTTCTTGTAAGAGGATTTCGATTGGGTTTTGATTAAGTTTGGATTTAAAATATATATATTATATATTTATATATATATATATATATATATTTATGTATGTATATATATCTATAAATATATTTATAGATATATAATAGTTTGGGTTTTTTCTTAAGTTGTTTTATTTATAAATAATTAAATATTATATATATTTGTGTATATATAATTATATATACGTGTATATATACTTAATATATATATATTTTTTAATTGAATGTTGTAATTAGGTGCATGCATTAAATGCACCATTCGAGGATTTTTTAAATGTTAAGTTTTAAATAGAGGAAATTGTTATTTTATTAAACATAATCGAGGAATTGAAGTTCAGATTAATTAGATTTTTCTTTTCTTGTTTGGAAAAGGGCTTTTAATTTAATTAGTTAAATTGGGAAATTTTCATATTATTGTTTTTCACTGAATGAAAGTGGATTTAGGAAATCCAAATGATAGATCTACTTCTTGTCATTAATTGCCCTTTGTATCTGATTTCTTCTAGTTATGTTTTGGGGAGAATTGGTTAAAGTGTTAGTCAATAATTTTTAAGTCTTCTAGAAGAATCTTTAGATTTGGGGGTTGTCATATTGTAGTGCAAACCCGTTTAAATTTCCTTGGGTAGTGTGTTTGTTGTTTTTAGTAAGTTACCCGATTTCCACAAACAGGGATTTGTGCCTCCTAGTTTGGAGTGGATTAACTGTCATGTGTTGCCTCCTTTGTTTGGAGTGGATTATGTTATGTGTTGCCTCCAATGTTTGGAGTGGATTTTTTTAAGTGTTTCCTCCAATGTTTGGAGTGGGGTATTTTATCTGGTTTTGTGCACTATGTTACCTTAGGGTGTTGGTATGATATGTGAGTTGTCAAGTAGAAGAGTGGATTCCATTAGGGGCCACAGCCCTAAAGAGGTAAACTGGGTAACCTTTGGAAGTAGTTAATCAAGTGAAAACATAATTAAAGTTTTTAGGGGATTGGAAAGTATTTCATACTAAGTAAGATAAGATAGCCTCACTCATGGACTCAATTGTTTGTTTAGGCTCGGGATGAGTGGGAAGGCTTGGAATGGTGAAGGTCATCTACCTTGTCTTTTCGAAAGGTATTTGATCCCGCATAAGTGAGTATGGGGGCCAAGGATCAATTGAGGCTACCAGGATATCCCAAGATGGGGTTTGGGGCCTAGGAACATCATCATTGGGTAACCCATGTCAAGCTATGTGATGGCACTCTTTCTACGACAACGGTTGGTATGTTTGGTTTATGTGTATGGTTATGTTAAAATACTTGATTTTTTCATCTCTGGAAGGAATGTAACCTTTGTAATAGTGTGGTTCTTGTACTTGTGTTTGTTTGAGTTAGTGTGTATCATCTTGTGTCTATAGGTAGTAGTTTTTGGTCTTGGATCCTTCTTACTATCTCCTAGCATGGGGGGTGGGACTTTGGGTGCCACTTGGTTGGGAGGAATGTGCACCCTACATCGTTGGGTCCCCTTTTCTTCATATCGTGATGGCGAGGTTTTCCAGTTGGAGAGCTCATGGATTCCAACTTGATTATTGTTATAGATGACTTGTATTTTATTACCCCTCAGTTGTATTCGAGGAGGTCTCATGTATTATGTAACACATTTGTATGAACTATCTCATTCTGGGAATGAGTGTTGTAAACCTTATTTGATGAATTAATGTAATATTGGAATCTTGATGTATATCTTATCAATGCGATGCAACTTCAATGTTTGGAATGTATGTACTTTTAATTCTTGTTGAGTAGTTAATCATGCTATGATGTATTTATGATTATGTTATGGGAATCAGATGTAATCCTAGTCACATACCTTAGAGGATATTGGCGATAGTTAGTGAACTTTTCATGTTATGTTGTACTTAAAAGAAGAAAAAAAATGTACATTTTTCGTAGTTATTGCAACTTCCTCTAGGGTTACATGGCGGGGCATTACACATGGTATTAGAGCCCGGGTTTAAACATTGGGTGCTTTGGGATTATGATGAACCCATTAAGCTTTTATTTGTGTAGGTTTTAAGTGTGTACCATGTCTAATACCTTGGTGTGTCTGTGTAGGATCGTGCCTCCTAGACATGGATGAGGTTGAGGTCATGGAGGGAGTTAGCCTGATTCCCCTCCCCATGTTCCACATGATTATGATTGTGAGGAGCATCAGGTATCTTAGAATGCCCCAGGGGGCGAAGATCAGCATCAGGATCCTCCAGGGATTGAGGGCACACAGTTGCGCAGGATATTAGAGGAGGCATTGGCTCGCCTTGGGTAGCAACAGGGTAGAGAACAGGGTAATCTTGGAGAGAGGGAAGTGCCATTTCAGGTTGAGGCAGTAGTAGCTACACACATAAGGGATTTTCTTAGAGCATGTTCACCTACCTTTGATGGATCTGACAATGATCTTAAGGCAGAGACCTAGTTGATTGACCTTAACCGATGCTTTGTGATCCACCCCTATGGTAGCAATACCAAAGCTCGGTGTGCGATTATGCATTTGAGAGGATTCGCTTCCTCTTGGTGGAGGTTAGAGGAGAAAAATCTCCATATTGATATTAATTATGTGTCATGGGACATGTTTTTAGAGAGGTTTAGAGCTCGTTTTCTTTTAGATCACTGATGTCATCGATGAGGTGATGAGTTTCATGCCTTACACCAGTTGGCGATGTCGATAGAGTAGTACGAGCATCGTTTTTACGAGCTCAAATAGTTCGCGAGCATTGGAGATGATGAGGGTATGCTCGTCCATCATTTTGTCAGGGGCTTAAATGCTCGAATTAGTGGAGGTGTGCAGGTTTTTGAACCCAAAACCATGGACTTGACAGTGGATAAGGTGAGGCTTGTTGAGAAGAACTTAGAGATGGCATTGGGTGGCCACACCAAAGTTCAGATTGGAAGTGGATCAGTTGTAGGGCCTAGTGTTCACAATGGTCAGGCTTAGGGACCTGGACCACCCAAGACTCAGCAAGTTCCTACTTAGAGTGGATAGCAGCAAAGTGCATTGGGGAAACGTAAGGATTCTCAATCTTATTAGGATGGTGACGTTTCTCAACCTAGGAGAAATTGGGACTAGAGGCGCAATAAGCACAACTATCAAGAGTAGTCGGCCCAGAGTTCACAGTTTTGGCTGACTAGGGTAGTATACAACAATCCAATTCACCTTTAGGTGACAGGGGTTTTGGACGTTATACAGGGTGTTTCTCTTATGGCCAATAGGGCCACATTGCTAGGCATTGTCTGCATAGGAACACTACTGGTTTTGGTCAGGGGCCAAAAAAAATTGAGCTGACAGTAGGTGATGCAAGTAGGTATCACTGAGCATATACTAGAGTTGATAACCGACAGGTTAGGTATCAAGGAATAGTTGTTGAGGCTTCTGGTAGTGGATGTGCAGCGTGGGATACTCGTCCTCAAGGGTCAAGATATTGATCAGATGAGGATCCATTGGGTTCCTAGGGATGGTACTTTTTCTACTTGGGAGGATGTAGCTAGGATGAGGGAGCTATATCCCTATTTGTTTGCAGGCTTCCAAGAGTAAGCCTGACCCTAGGTGGGAGGATGTAGTACCCCTCCATTTTTCTCTTTGTATCTGACAGTGTCCTACCTTGTTTTGCTTTGTTTTCTGGTTGCACTTAGACTTTGGTATATTATGATGCTTGTTTATTATTTGATTGTTATTTATAGAGAGATGTGGATTTTATGTTATGATATGATGTTACTCTATTTTGATGTTATCATTTGACATACCTTTGATTAGCATAATGATTATTTTGAATAACATGGTTATTTGCACATGTGTAGATTATATATGTTAGAATTGTCAGTTTTGGGAAAGTGTATTGGTGAAGGGGATGGAATTGCATCACTCGCTTGCGAGCATCCTACGATTCTATGATTTCATCTTCATGGTGTGTTCTATTATGATGTATATATGCATGTTCTATGTATGCCTTGTTTACATGTTTGCAAGTACAGGACATTGACTCCGCCTGGTTTCATAGGTTTGAGTACGTCCATTGCCCAATGGTAATGTTGATTGGGAGATAGTAGTTAGGATCCCTGTGTCAAGCCTTTACCCTAGTCTCAGTGTGTCATTGGGTCTAGTCGGTTTTGCTTGTTAAAAGTTGTTTATTTTTCTTTGAATTATTATGTTGAAAAAGTTTGAAAAAAAAGGGAATTTAATGGATTTAATTATTTAAGATGATTATTAAATTAATCTGATTTTAATGTTAGAAGTTGTGAATTAATTTTTTATTTTAATTGGTAAATAGTCTAATCTCAGGATTATATTATTTATTTATTAATTAAGTTAAATTTGAAATGGTAAATATTTTAGAAATATTAAATGTTTTAATTTTAAATACCTGGAGGATTTTATGTAATTTGGTTGTTAAAGATATTTTGGGTTTTTCAACATGTTTTTTAAAAATTTATGAGGTTTGTTGGGAAATTTATTCTCGGGGAGAAATTTGTGGCTGTAACGGGAAAACGTGAGAAGCTTCTTCACGGAAGAAGATAGAGGATATTTTGTGTGTTGGGGAAAAAGAATAGAAATGGAAATCTTTTGTGATTGCATGTGTTCTAGAAATTTTTGGAAAAATTGCTCTCGAGAAAATTTTTGTGTTCTTGAAATTTTAGAAAAGTTACTTTTGGGAAAGGTTTATGTGTTCGGGAAAATTGTATTGTTCGGAAGGAAGCTATTGTCTATCCGGGAGAAAATACTTGGATCTATGGAGGAGGCGCTTCTTCAATTTACCAATTTATAGGCATTTCCTTCTTTAATTTTTGTTAGTTTTGTATTGAAAATTTTCTTAGTTTAGATCTTTCTTTGGAAAAGATTGTCTGTAGCACCCCTCCATTTTGCTCTTTTGATCGGATAGTGTTATTCTTCGTTATGTTTTGTTTTTTGTTAGTACTTTGACTATGGTACTCGGTTACTATTTGATCGCTAACTGTAAAGCGATGTGATGTTATATTTTGATGTGATGGTATTTTATTTTGATGTTATCATTATGGCATGCTTTAGATTAGCATTGAGACTATTTGAATTAATGTTGTTTTATGCCTTTGATTATATTATTGATGTTAGATTCATCAATTTTGTAACACTGTATTGGTGAAGGGAATGGAATTGCACCACTCGCTTGCGAGCGCCCTGCGATTCCGCGATATCCTCTTCACGGTGTGTTTTATTATGATATATATGCATGTTCGATATATGCTTTGTTTGCAGGTCTATAGGTACAAGACATCGACTCCACCTGGTTCCGTAGGTTTGAGCTTGTCCAGTGCCCAACGGTATTTGATTGGGAGTTAGTAACTAGGTTTCTCATGTCAATTCATCACCCTAGTCATAGTGTGTCGTTGGTTTTAAGTGGGGTTTGGTTGCTTTAATATTATTCAATTTCACCTTGATATTATATAATTGCAAGTTGAAAAAGGTAAATAGATGGCATTAAATATTTAAGTTGATTATTAAACTAATCTAGTTTATTATGTTAGAAGATGTGAATTAATTAATTAATTAATTTAATTTAATTATTAAAATAATTTAATCTTTGGATTATATTTATTTTATTAAATTAATTGAATTAAGTTATTTTTAGAATTGTAAGATATTTTATTTGAAAATTGTAAATGTTTTATTTTGCATTTTTGGAGGATTTGAATGCAAAAAGAATTTTGAAGATATTTTATGTTTTGTTTTCAAAAATTTATGTTGGTGGTTGAAAGAGATATTTGTTTCATGGAGTTAAGGGCTTTAACCATGAAAGTCCAAAAACAAAAAAAAAGGAGGAAGAAGAAGGATTCTGGTTTTGGTTTTGGAATTTTTTTGTGGAGAAGCTTTGTTGGATTGCTTGGAAGAAGCTGGAATCTGTGGCAGAATCATTGCACCATTTGGCATCCTCTCAAGCATTTGGAAACCAAGTTTTTTGTTTATTAAATTAATTTCATTTTTGAAACGATTCATAGATTTTATATGATGTTTGAAAAAAAAATACACTTTGTTTAAATTGAAAGAAAAACCCATGTGAAATCTCATATCAAATTCTTAAACCTCTTTGTTCAAATATTTTTCTCAAAAAAATTTGGGAATATGGCTATAAATAATCATTTCTAAAAATTATTTGCTCAACTGGTTTTGTAAATTTCATAAATCTGTATTTAAATACACACACACACACACACACACACATATATATATATATATTTCATTTTTGAAATGGTTGTTTAAAAACAAAAACAAAAAACCCTGTCAAAAAATTCACGGATTCTGAAATCTGCAAGGGGGGTGTTGTCATTTTTTATTAAAAAAAAAATTCAAAGTTTCTGGGGGGACGTTGGGGGCTCACCCCACAGCCACCCCCATGGGAGGCGTTGTGGGGGAGCCGCACCCTACGCGCCCCTCTCCACAGTCGTGCCCCTAGTAATAGGGGTTTGGATGTGTGAAGACATAGCCACGCCCCATGTAAATGGGGTTCGACTGTGTATTCACATAGTTGGCCCCCACAAAAACTTCGACGCGCCTCCCAAAAATCCGCTCCTTGACTTTTTTCAATTTGATTTAAAAATATATATATATATTTATATAATATTTTATATTATATTTATATAATATTAAAATATTTAATATATATAAATATTAAAATATATATATGTATATATAAATATATAAAGATATATATTAATGTATATATGTATATATATATATTTGTGTATATATGTTAATATATATAAAAAATGTATATATATATTGATATATATATATAATTATATGATTATGTATATATATTTAATTGAGGTTTTAAATAATGGCATGTTTTAAATGTAATTGGAGGAATTCAAAATAATATGTTAATAGATGAATTATTGGATTTTAAAATAATATATTTTGATAGAACAAATATTTGATTTTAAAATAATATGTTTTAACAGAGGAATTAATTGTTTTTTTTAAATGATTTATTTTGAAAAGAAGAAATAGTTATTTTTAAAATGATATGTTCTGAATAGAAAAGTAACTGTTTTATTTTATTATTATTTAAAAGCAATTAAGGAATTGAATATATAGTTTAAATTCCCTCCTTTGTCTGAAAGAGACATTAGTAAATTAGTTTTATTGAGGCAATAAACTACTGAATTTTATTAAGGGAAGTGGATTTAGGAAATCCAAAAATAGATTTAATTCATGTTTAAGTTGCTATTTTAAATATAAATTTGTTTTGTTTTCATTCTAGTGGAAATTTTTTAGAAGGGTTAAGAAGTCTTCCAGATGGGGTGTTTAAATCTCTGGGGTTGTTGTATTATGAAAGTCAACCTTTGAATTGCCTTGGGTAGTGCGTATAGTTGTATCCAGTTAATTACCCGGTTATCACGAACGGGAATGTGTTGCCTTTATGTTGTGAATAGGGATTTAATATCCTTAAGTCGCACTAGTTTACCCTTGGGATGTGGAGTCGTTCCATGTGTTGTCTTAGAGGAGTGGCTTTCAATGAGGGTTGGCACACAAAGTGTTGCCAGGGTAACTCATTGTGAGTTAGTTAATCCAGTGATAATGTAAATAAACTTATTAGAAGAATAGGTAGTATCAAACACTTAATAAGAATAATTGTTCCTTGCTTCTGGACGCAAGGGCTTGTATAGACTTGGGATGGGACGAGAAGGCCTGGAATGGCAAGATCATTATCTTGTCTCTACGAGAGATAACTGATTTCGCATTGGTTAGCATGAGGGGTCGAGAGTCGTTAGAGGTTTCCAGGAGATCCTGAGATGGGGGTCGGGGCATAAGAAGACTTACCAGGATATCCCATGTAGCATTGTGATGACACTTCTCCTAAGTCAACAGTATGTTTGTTCAGTGATGCAACTGTTTAATTAACTCTGGAAGCAATGTAACCATTGTGTTAGTGTTGTATTTGTAATTGATTTAGTTCAGTTATGTTTTAGTCTGTGTCTAGAGGTAGATGGTCTTGTCTAGTAATCATTGTTACTATCTCCTAGCACGGGGAGTGGGCCTTCGGGTACCACTTGGTTCGGTGGAACATCACCTTTCTCCATTGGGTTTTCTTCTTGTTCGTGTTGACGAGATTTCCAGTTGGAGAGCTCATGGGATCCATTTACATTACATGCTTATTTTCATTTCAGTTGATTCTTGTAATTGATTACCCCTCATTTGTAATCGAGGTGGAAGATTGTAATTTGTAATCACGCTTATTGGTTCTACCTCATTCGGGGAATGAGAGATGTAATCTTCTTGAAAAATTATTGGTATATGCAATCTTATTGTATCTCTTATTGTTATGATGTAATTTATCATGTATGGAATGTATGTGTTCTTAATTTCTTAAGTAGATAAATGTTATGGATTCAATTATGTTATATGTATGGGTTTTAAAGTAATCTCAGTCTCGTAACCTTAGAGGTTGTTGGCAATGGGTAGTGAACTTTCATGTTAATTGCTCTTTAAACAAAAAAAATTGGTGCGTTTGAGTAGTTAATTGCAACTTCCTTTAGGGTTTCGTGGCGGGGCATTACATTGTCTGTGCAAACTTTTAAGTTTGAGTTTTATTTTGAAAATTGTAATTGTCATATATAAAATCCTCTGTAGAGTAAAATCCTCTGTAGAATAAAATCCTCTATAGAATGAAATTCTCTATGGAAACTATTTCAAAATTGTAAATTGGGTTTCTTGTGAACATAGAAGAACCCAGAAGAATATAATTAAGGATCTAGAAAGAAAATATTCCTTGAAAAGAAATTTAGTTTTCTAAAGAAAATTTTCCTATAGGATGAAAGCTTCTCGGGAAATTTCTTGTAAACTTATTTGTATGAATTTTAATGTTCTTCCTCTTTAAGATTCGTTGTTTGTGTAGTTTTAAAAGAATTCTCCGTGTTATATTTGAGAATCTCACCTATAGAAAATTTCTCTATATGTGGCCTTTCAGATGTTTTTTGGGAAAAATTTCCTATAGAATTCTTTTTGTAAAGATTATTTCCCAGACTATAGTATTTGTTTAAACAATATATATAAATATGTATCTATGTATATATATATATATATATATATATATATTTACATTGTTGTGTGTATATATATAATATATATATGTTGGTAAATTTCTTTAAAGTTGTTATTCTATGTCATACGTCATACGACGATTTTGGAGACCAAAGATTTTTGCATGAAAATTTGTTTTTGTTTTTTTTACATATTATACATATGTTGGGGGAGGTTAGGCTCTCCCCACAGTCGCCCCCATGGGGAGGCGGAAGTGGGGAGGTTGGGCTCCCCCCTGGGGAGGCGTTGTGGGGAGGCAGCACAGCCCTCCCCACTTTATAACCGTGCCCAGCAAGGTTGGGGGGCTTCGGCTGTGTTATACGCAACCGCCCCTCCCTATTCCCTTTGGCATTTAAATATCGTCGGCCTGTAACATGACCCGTTTTCCAAAGAATGAGTCGTGGGGTTTTCTTGTAAGAGGATTTCGATTGGCTTTTGATTAAGTTGGGATTTAAAATAAATAAAATATATATAGATTATATATTTATGTATGTATATATATCTATAAATATATTTATATATATATATATATATTAATATATATTAGTTTGGGTTTTTTTTTTAGTTGTTTTATTTATAAATAATTAAATATTATATATATTTGTGTATAAATAATTGTATATATATTTAATATATATATATATATATATTAATTGAATGTTTTAATTAGGTGCATGCATTAAATGCATCATTCGAGGATTTTTAAAATGTTAAGTTTTAAATAGAGGAAATTGTTATTTTATTAAACATAATCGAGGAATTGAAGTTCAGATTAATTAGATTTTTATTTCCCTGTTTGGAAAAGGGATTTTAATTTAATTAGTTAAATTGGAAAAAAATTATATTATTGTTTTTCACTGAATGAAAGTGGATTTAGGAAATCCAAATGATAGATCTATTTCTTGTCATTGATTGCCCTTTGTATCTGATTTCTTCTAGTTATGTTTTGGGGAGAATTGGTTAAAGTGTTAGTCAATAATTTGTAAGTCTTCTAGAAGAATCTTCAGATTTGGAGGTTGTCGTATTGTAAGTCCAACTCATTTAAATTCCCTTGGGTAGTGTGTTTGTTGTTTTCAGTAAGTTACCCGGTTTCCACAAACGGGGATTTGTGCCTCCTAGTTTGGAGTGGATTTTCCATGTGTTGCCTCCTTTGTTTGGAGTGGATTATGTTATGTGTTGCCTCCAATGTTTAAAATGGATTTTGTTAAGTGTTTCCTCCAATGTTTGGAGTGGGTTATTTTCTCCAGTTTTGTGCACTATGTTACCTTAGGGTGTTGGTATGATCCATGAGTTGTCAAGTAGAAGAGTGGATTTTGTTAGGGGCCAGAGCCCTAAAGAGATAAATTAGGTAACCTTCAGAAGTAGTTAATCAAGTGAAAACATAATTAAAGTATTTAGGGGATTGGGTAGTATTTCATACTAAGTAAGATAAGATAGGCTCACTCATAGACTCAAGTGATCGTTTAGGCTTGGGATGAGTGGGAAGGCCTGAAATGGTGAAGGTCATCTACCTTGTCTTTTCGAAAGGTATTTGATCCTACATGAGTGAGTATGGGGGTCAGGGATCGGTTGAGGCTACCAGGATATCCCAAGATGGGGGTCGGAGCCTAGGAAGATCCTCATTGGGTAATGCATGTCAAGTTGTGTGATGACACTCTTTCTACGACAACGGTTGGTATGTTTGGTTTATGTGTATGGTTATGTTAACATACTTGATTTGTTCATCTCTGGAAGCAATGTAACCTTTGTAATAGTGTGGTTCTTGTACTTGTGTTTGTTTGAGTTAGTGTGTATCAACCTATGTCTAGAGATAGTAGGTTTTGGTCTTGGATCCTTCTTACTATCTCCTAGCACGGGGGATGGGCCTTCGGGTACCACTTGGTTGGGAGGAACGTGCACCCTACACCGTTGGGTCCCCTTTTCTTCAGATCATGATGGCAAGGTTTTCCAATTGGAGAGCTTGTGGATTCTAGCTTGTATATTCCATGCTTGATTATTGTTACAAATGACTCTTGTATTTTATTACCCCTCAGTTGTATTTGAGGAGGTTTCATGTATTATGTAACACATTTGTATGAACTACCTCATTCTGGGAATGAGTGTTGTAAACCTTATTTGATGAATTAATGTAATATTAGAATCTTGATGTATATCTTATCAATGTGATGCAACTTCAATGTTTGGAATGTATGTACTTTTAATTCTTGTTGAGTAGTTAATCATGCTATGATGTATTTATGATTATGTTATGGGAATCAAATGTAATCCTAGTCACGTACCTTAGAGGATGTTGGTGATAGTTAGTGAACTTTTCATGTTATGTTGTACTTAAGAGAAAAAAAAATGATACATTTTCGTAGTTATTGCAACTTCCTCTAGGGTTATGTGGTGAGGCATTACAACCCTTCTAATTTGCTCATATTTTTTTGATAGCGTTTTACTCGGATTTGCTTATATTTTCAGATAGTGTTTTTACTTTGATAGACTATGATACTATGATGTTGTTATTTGATTGTTGTCATTGGAGCGATGATGGTTTTTATTTTTAGATGTGATGGTACACTTTATTGATGCTTATTTTTTATGAAATGCTTTCTGAATAGCATAGTTCTTTATTTGAGTTGATATTGATATATACTCTTATGTATTTATTGAGGATTTAGTTTCTTCAGTTTGATGTGACATTGTATTGGTGAAGGGAACGGGATTGCATCACTCGCTTGCAAGCACCCTACGATTTCGCGATTCCTTTTTCACAATGTGATTGCTTATGATATATATACATGTTCGACATATGCTTTTATTGCAGGTACAGGACATCGACTCCACCTGGATTCATAGGTTTGAGAATGCCCATTTCCCTATGGTTAGTTGATTGGTAGATAGTAACTGGGTTTCCCTTGTCAAGCCACAACCCTAGTCATAGTGTGTCGTCAGTTCTAGTTGGTCATGCTTTGTTATCATGTTGTCCATTTTTGCCTTGTTTATTTATGTTGCAAAGTATGTTTAAGGGAAATAAATGCTTTTAAATATTTTAAGTGTTTATTTAATTAATCTTGATTATTGTGCTAGAAGCTTTGTATTTAAATTAATTATTTTATTTTATTTTATTTTGTAAAATGATTTAATCTTTGAGATTAAATTTACTTTATAAAGTAATTAAATTAATTAACTTAAATTTAAATTAGAAAATACTATGTGATTTTGAATTATTAAAAGGCATAAATATCTAGAAAATATCTAGAGGGATTATCTATGAATTGGTTGAGAAGATATTTGATTTTTGACATGTGTTGGGAAATTTTAAACACGATTGTTGGGAAATTATTTCACGAAGATAATATTTGCTCTAACTAAAAGAGGAAAGAGGCTACTTCATAGAAGGAGAGAATATATTTTTGGGAGGTTGTTAAAAATTAAAATTGGTTGTTGAAAACTTGGGGAAGGATAATCTTGGGAAAAAACTTTGGCTCTGGCTTTGTTTTTCTCTTTCTGGAAAAGTGATTATTTGGTTGGAAGAAGCGTTGGTTAATTGGAAGAAGCTCTACTTCAATCTTCATTTCCTCAAGCGTCTGGAATCAGGTTCCTTATTTGTTTTCTTTAATTTCAATTTGGAAAAGTTATTAGAGTAAATTGTTGTTTTGGAAAAGATTGTCTGTAAAGGAAAATTTGTTATTTATTTAGAAGTTTTGTTTTATTTTGTAAAATTCTAAAGATTGTCGTGTCTGGAATTTACCGTAAAAGCTTCTGTAGAAATTGTTTTAAGTTTTTATTTGCTTTGAAATTAGAAAAAAAATTGGGAAAGCTTTGAAAAATTTTGTAGGATTTGTTTTTAAATAGTAGAAATTCCCAGAAGAAAACAATAGAAGTTTTGGGAAAACTTCTGTAGGAATAGATTTAAAATCTCCCTGTCAAATTTGGAGAAAAATCTTATTGAATGGGAAAATATCTACCTATAGAGTTTGTCGTTTTCTTGCAAATAGTTTTGTTGGTTGGGGAAATTTGAAAACCTTTGTTTATAAGTTTGAAATCACCCTTTGTAGTAAAATTTCGTGAAAACTTCCGGTAGAAAACTATTTTGGTGAAAATTAATTGCCCGACTAAAGAAATAGTTCTAATAAAATTTATATATATATATATATATATATATTGAGGTAAGTGCTATTGAGAGTGGGAGTAGCTCCCTATATTATATTAAATCAATTTACATATAGAAGCTAAGGAAAGAAAGTCAATGATGTAAATATCTGAAGCCATCAGCAATGTCCAGACACCTAGCTATTACATTCTGATCAAAGAGCTGAGGTATTTCCTCCAAGAAAATCCATGAAATATTCCATATTGTACTTCATATATATATATCCTTTGCAGATCCTTGTAATTTCTTTGTTTTGAAAACCCAGATTGAAAATGCATAGTTTGAAAAATCAAGGATGAAGATATCTGTACGGCAGTTTGAATTGTGTTGGTTTTAATATAAAAATAATAATTAAGGTTTTTATGTATGGGGAAGCTTGGCTTACTTAAGGGGAGGCAAAAGGCTGTAAGAGCTGACCTATGCTACCCATACACCTGTTCATGGGGGGGTTATATGAAAACACCAGCCATTAGATGGGAGTATTAGAACCATTTATATTACAGCTAAGGAAAGAAAGTCAATGATATGTAAATATTTGGCATGTGTCCAGACACTAGCTATTACATTTTGATCAAAAGTTTAGGTATTTCCTCTAAGAAAATCCATGAAATATGTCTTCATATTGTATATATATATATATATATATATATATATATATATATATATTTTTGTTCTTTGGAGATCCTTGTAATTTTTCTTTGTTTTGAAAACCAAATTGAAAATGCATAGTTTGAAAAATCGGGGATGAAGATATCTATATATGAGTTTGAATTGTGTTGGTTTTAATATAAAAATAATAATTTTTTTGTGTATGGGGAGGTCTTGGCAGGTCCCCACGTCGTATAGGGGGAGGCAAGGCTGTAAGGTAACTAATTGCTTACTTGAGTGCTTACCATGGGTTCATGGGATTAGGTTATTAATGTAAACATAGCCGCCCTTCAAGTCTCTTTTCAATGCTTTGCCATTTATTAGTCCCACCTTTAAATTAAATTTGATTATGTTTCTTTTATGGAAGGTAGTTTAAGGTTTTAAATATATATATATATATGTATATGTATATATATTATATATATATATATGTATATGTATGTATGTATATATATATATATATATATATATATATATATATATATATATATGTATATATATGTATATGTATATGTATATATATATATATATATATATATATATAGCATAAATTAATGTATATTTATATATATGTGTATTTATATATGTATATATATTTTTATTTTTATTTTTATTGGTATTTATATTTGGGATTTGTAATTAATTTTTAATATTTAAATAATATATATATTGTATATATATAATTATATCTAAATTTATATATATAATTATGTATATATTCAATATGTATATATATTTAAATGATTTATTTATTGTGGGTGCATGTAATTGCACAAGTAGATAATTTTAAAATGAAATGTTTTAGAAGAGGAAATTTATTTTTATTTTAAAAGTTATTGGGGGATTGAATTAAATATTAGATTTTAATTTCTCTATTGTTTTAAATGTAGTGGGATTAAATTAGAATATTGTGAATTATGTATTTTATTTTTTTTTGAAGGGAAATTGGATTTAGGAAATCCTAATGGTAGATTTATTTACCATGCCTGAATTGCCTTTATAATTGTGATTTCTTTTGTTCACGTTTTTGGGGGAATTGGTTAGAAGTGTTAGTTGTTATTTTGTAAGTCCTTCAAATGATGTTTTTTGTAAGGGGGTTGTTGTATTTTATTATTCAGCCCTTTGATTTCCTTTGGGTAGTGCACTAGGTTGTATTCAGTTAATCACTCGATTACTACAAACGAGGATTTGTTGCCTCTTATATTTTGGATTGGGATTTCTTATCCGTTGTGCTCACTATTTTTACCCTTTGGTTATGGATTAGTTTCATGTGTTGTCTATAGGGGAGTGGCTCTTGATGGGGGCTGGGGCCTAGGAAGTTCTACCAAATTAACCCATGCGGCTTTGTGATGGCACTCCTCCTATGACAGCAGTTTGTATGGTTTTGTTGGTGTACTTGATTATTTTACTCTGGAAGCAATGTAACCATTTATGATAAGTATTGCATTTGTTTAGTTAGTCTTGTTATTGCCTGTGTCTAAATGTTGTTGGTTTGACCTAGGAATATTTTTTACTGTCTCCTAGCACGAGGTTGGGCCTTCGGGCACCACTTGGTTGGGTGGAACATGCACCTTTCACCATTGGGTTCCCACTTTATGTTTGTGATGGTAGAATCTTCCAGATTGGAGAGCTCGCATGTTCCTTTTTCTTTGTATCATATCATATGTTTTATTGTATCAATTGGATACTTGTGTATATGTACTACTCCCCATTTGTATTTGAGGAGGAATCCTGTATCTTTGTAATTGTAATACTATTGTATGATCTACCTCATTTTGGAAATGAGCTTTGTAATTGTTTTATGGAATGAATGCAATCTATGGATGGATCTTTTATGTACTTTTTATCTTATGAGATGTATTTAATGCTATGGAATGTATGTTCTTATCTATCATGAGTATTATTTTACATGTTATGGGATTCAATTGTAAGTGTTGCCGTGTACCTTAGAGGATGTTTTTGTTAGTGTAATGCACTTTACTTGTTTTAATTACACTTTTTAAATTAAAAAATTGTTTTCCTTATGTTGTAGTTGCATCTTCCTCTAGGGTTATGTGGCGGGGCATTACAAGTCTCTATTGTTATAAAATGCAAGGGACAATAGGATAGAAGAAAGATGAGATCCTATAAAGGCTTGCAATAGATCAAGAATCCATTTATAAAGAGAAATATTAAATCTTTGGTCAAACATTTCAGAGGAAGAACATAAGGCAATTATGCTAGCTTCTACAAGGACAACACTAATGAAGTAGATGGGAAAGTTCAAGTGATTGTTTCAGTCAAAAATTGAAGGACAAAATTTTGTTTCAAAGAGAGCTATTAAAAGACAAAGAACAGTCATATAATGGCAACGCATTTTCCTTTAGAAAATGACAATCAAAAGGTATATGGCAGTCTAAGTGAAAGCCAAAGCTTAATGATTGATTTTTAATTCCAGCCAATGAGTAAAACATAATACAGGCAGATATTATCCATAAATGACAAAGACGGTAACACTGCCAACATAATGTAAAAAGAGGTATATCACAATAAGAGGAGAGTGATGTATCAACTTGTTGCATAGATATCTCTTAAATGAGAAATTTGGTAGACTTCAAAACTTTAGATAATCGTCATTTCAAGGAAACTTCAATGTCTCTATGTGTGTGTGTGTTGCATAGAGTTTGATACTTGTAGCTAATTCAAAAGATAACCATCGAAAGCTTAAAAAAAAAACACAGGTCAAGCCTTTTAAGTTTTGTTTTTCAAGTCTTTTGAGCATGGAAGGTGAAGCTCAGTCACAAGGTTGTAAAAAAATTGATACCCACAAGGAAAAGAGAAAACCACAAACATAGTGCATATGAGCAAAACCCAGAATGGAAAATGTAAAGCCATGGCCTGTGTTTTTTTGTTAAAATCTTCAAATTTTTACACAAGAGAAGCATCAAGTATGAGAAGAAAAAGAAAGTATTCATCATTTTTGAATAATAGAGCTTGAATGAAGCATTTTCTCTGCAAAAAATAAAATAAAAGGACTGAAAGATCCTTCTTAGCCATGGCATGGAGAACCAGAGCCATGGTTTCTCTTTAAAAATAGAAAAACTAGAGAAAAATGCAATGAAACAACAGGGAGTGCTTACCCAGGCATAAAAGGGTCATGATTTGCCAATAATGTTGAAGAAATCCTCTCTACAATCTTCAGAAATCCACCAAGATAGAAGCTCGAAGAAACCCTATGATGGCTAAGAATAGGTCTCTAAAGTTTGATGGTTGAAAATGAAATATCTTTTGCCTTCTTTCCATCGATTTTGAGTATTAGGGTTTGGAAACCTAATCTTTTGGTTGATGACATAAGGTTCTTTTCACTTATGTTTTTAAAAATAAACAATATGACTAATGCACCCGTGACCTAAAACTCAAGTCTTATGCCTTATATTTATTCTACCCTTGTATATGTTATGTATTAAGTCTTCTATGACTTATTGTTGCATTGAATCTCATATGGTCGAGTCAGGTGTTTTTATTTTGCATAAGTTTTCAACTTTTGAAATATAAAAGCATTATTAGAGTGATAACACATAAATCACTTTGTTAATGTAATATTAATGCAAGATAGAGGAGTTGGTTTTTAAGACCAAGTCAAAGGGATATGTTTGAATTTATGAATGGAAAGCATCTAGGGGGAGTTAGAGGAAGTTTGCAAACATTAGGAGAGCATATGGACAGGTTTTACTTGCTTTTTGAGAGGTTGAGAGACATTTGGAGGGAATTTATGCCTTTTTGACCAAGTTTGGAGTCAATTTATTATGCCTTTATGGTAGACTTGGTCAAGGTTGACTATTTCAAGATTTTGGAGCTCATTTGCAAGAATTTCAGTTGTTACATTTTAGGCTTTTTGGAGGCATCCGACCCAAGAATTTTCTAGGAGCTAGTTTGGTGGATCTTGTTGGGAGTTGAGATATAGTCAATGTTAGTGTTTTATAGCTTCGAGAGCTATTTTCTCTTAATTAAAGGCATGTCAACCTTTGCTTTATAAATAAATTATATTTTTCTAAGGGTCGACCTAGAGAGGAGGTCGCCCAACTTTGTATATAAAGAGGATGAAGTCCTCTCATTTTATTAAGCAATCAATTCACTCCAATTTGAATATCTTCAGCAACATTTCACCTCCTTACAGCAGATTAGACTTTAAAGAAGTGTTATCATTAGTGCATTTAAGGTTTGCTTCAAGGAGAAGTGTTATTTCTCATTGTATGAGACTCAGCCTATTCTAGGGCCTGATTTTGTATGCACTTTTCTTCTAATATATAAGAGAATATTGTTGTGGGTTTTTCTCCCTTGAGTGGGAGGGTTTTCCTAGGGTAATCATTGTGTTCATTGTTTCATGTGTTGAGTTTTTTGCTTATTGCATTTCTGATCTAAAAGACTAACATGGTATCAAAGCGGGTTTAAAAAAGATCTTATTAAAATTTTCTAAGCATTCTTCATTAAATATCATTCCATCGATAGCAAATTTGGAGCATACCTTATAAGCAGATATAAGGTGTTTTTAAGAGAAGTCTTGAAGGCAAATTTTTGAAGACCTAAAGGGCGATTTCTAGCAAATTTAAGAGCAAGCCTTGAGGTGAATTTTTGTAGACCTAAAAGGTGAATTGTGGTAGACTTAAGTGCAGATCTTCTAGGATGATTTATTGTAGATTTAAAGACAATCTATTGTAGAATTGAAGGAAATTTTATGCAAACCTTAAAAGGAAAATACCTGGGACCTATGAGCAGAAATTCTTGAGCAGAATTGTAAAGAGTTTCAGATCTGATTGGAGAAAAGGGTTAAACATTCATCTGCCACATGGATGGGAAAGAAAATGGTGAAGTTTATTTGAGCAACAGAGTCAAATAATGCTTGTGAACAAATATGTATAGATTGTTGCTCCAGTTGGTTGTAGCCAGAATACTCTTGATAGCTATCGAGCGTTTGGAAGTCTGGGTGATTATTCAATCAAGGGAAGAAGTGGTATAAAATACAAGCAAAGAACTGAAGCTTGTTCATATTTTTGAAGAAGTTGGAAAGAGGTAGCACTACAGTTAACGTAAAATCAATGGTGGGTCATGTTGGTGGTGAGTTGGGTGGTATTGTTGGTCTGGCTTCAAGTTGCCTGGGTGATGGTGGCTTGGGTGTTAGCAGTAAGGTTGTGATGCATGCTCAATGATCACCAACCAACACATAGCGTCCAACTTCCAACTTTTCCATTTTTCTTCATGCTATCCCTACATGTTGGTTCGGGTCGTGGAGATCATCTTGGAGGGGATCGTTATAGTGGTGGTTGATATGGTGAAAGAGACCATGGTGTTGATAGCAGGGAAAGATGTGGAGATCAAAATCTGAAAAGACATCGTTGAATTGATCAACAATAAAGAGATAAGTATTTTATGTTTGTACCTTTGAATAATGATCATGAATTTAAATAATCATGTAGTCGATAATAGTTCATGCAATAACATTGGGAATAATGAATCATGTATGCTACTAGCATTGGTCTATATATTCCTCTTCAAGGTAGTTTGATTTTATGAACTATTATTAATCTCTTCAAAATGCAGGATGCATCAAGGAGCAAATGGATATGGATTCATCCCTCGATTACTCTTCTGCCTTTCAGAGGGACTTAGATTCCAAGAATTCTAGGCATGAGTTGAGATCTTGTCGGGAAGAGGATTAAGGTTCTGAGATCTGTCAATGGAGGGGAGTTCACTTCCTAAGGATTTTTGCAATCTTTATATTGAGGCAAGGATCTAGAGGGAGTTTTAAATGGAGTCCTATGTCTCGAGGAACTAGAGTAACTCACTAAGAAGAAGTGAAGGTGTCACCTAAGTGGGTTGCAGTTTTGGTGTTAAAGTCCTTGGAAGACCTCTTCAGTCGCAAAGAACAAAATTGCCAAGATAGTCAATCTGGATTTGACATTGGTAGCTCCGCAAACTTATTCACAATAGGGTGATCTGGGATGAGGTCGAGGAGGACAATCTCGGACTCTTGCAATTCAATAATGTCAGAGGTGTGCATTGTAAACTGTTCCTCTAAGGCAACCATTGCAAAAAAATTTGGACAAGGAGGTCAAGAGGTTGATGCAAGTACTTGGAGCTTCAAAGGGATTCACATCATCATGAAGATTTGTTGTAGCGTATATTTCTCTGAGACGGAGAAATATGAGGTGAAATCCCTTGTAGTGTATATTTCTCTGAGATAGAGAAATATGAGGTGCAAGCCCTTGTTCATCTCTGAGACTGAGATGTGTTTCTTTCCACACATGGGAGTAGCCATTGTGGACGTCATGTTGAGATATTCCATGATGACATCACATTGAGAGATTTCATGATGAACCCTTGTACATCTCTGAGACTAAGATTTATTTCTTTCCACACATGGGAGTAGCCATTATGGACGTCATGTTGAGAGGCTCCATGTTGACATCACGTTGAGAGACTTTGTGATGAACCTATGTACATCTCTGAGACTGAGATGTGTTTTCCACAAATGGGTGTAGCCATTGTGGGCATCATGTTGAGAGACTCCATGATGAACTCTTGTACATCTCTGAGACTGAGATGTGGTTTTCTACAAATGGGTGTAGCCATTTTGGGTGTCATGTTGAGAGACTCCATGATGAGGATATCTGGAAAATACCTCCCTAGCTAAGAGGGAGTGTTAGTGTTTTATATCTTTGGGAGATTTTTTCTTTAATTAAATGCAAGTCAGCCTTTGCTTCATAAATAAATTATATTTTTCTAAGGGCCGACCTATAGAGGAGGTCGCCCAACTTTGTATATAAAGAGGATTAAGTCCTCTCATTTGATTAAGCAATCAATTCACTCCAATTTGAATATCTTCAGGAACAGTTCACCTCCTAGTAGTAGATCAGAATTTGAAGAAGTGTTATCATTAGTGCATTTAAGGTTCGCTTCAAGGAGAAGTGTTATTTCTCATTGTATGAGACTCGGCCTATTCTAGGACCTAATTTTGTATGCAATTTTCTACACTTTTCTTCTAATATATAAGTGAATATTGTTGATGGGTTTTTCTCCCTCAAGTAGGAGGGTTTTCCCAGGGTAATCAGTGTGTTCATTGTTTCATGTGTTGAGTTTTTTGTTTATTGCATTTCTGATCTGAAAAACTAACAGTCACTTGTGTGACTCTTTTGTACTCAGTTCTGACTTGTGTTTTTTTTTTGTGTGACCCTTTTGGAGTCCTTGAAGAAAAATACAGAGTTTTGTAACTCACTTACATGCATGTATATCAATGCTTCACCTTTGAAATCAATGAGTATTAGCATTTTACCTTTTCAATCTCTCTGTTAAATTATGTGTATTTGTATAATTGATGCAACTACTTATGAAACTATATTATTTCTTGTGGTTATGTCTTATCCTAGCACCTTTTTGCAGAGCAATATGTATTTTTTGCAAGTTGTGGGATGTGTTTAAAATGCAAGTATTCTCTAGTTGTGAAGTCCTTTTTCCCTCTAGGAGTGTAGGCATATGAACCTTCCCATGAAATATTTATGCAGAAAACCTATGTGATTGAGTTGTGTATGAAAAGTATTTTGTCATTGACTAAAACTGTGTGTGTGAGTTGTGTTATATGTCTTCTTAGTTAATTTGGTGTATCACCGTAGAGTTAGCTTTCATTTTTCATGTTATCTTCTTACTCTTTCCTCAGAAATCCTTAGCAGTACAGTAATTAGGTGACACCATAGGAAGCCAGCCTTCTTCGGAGGTTTGATCTCATATAAGTTACCCACACCTTGGGATCATTCCAATGTTTCACTGAGTGATTGAGCAGAGTTCAACAAAGGGTGCACATTCAGGTGACAACAAATGTTATATTCTATCATTGTTGTTTCCATAAGAACATTCATTGTTTAAATAGAATGTGTATTGTTTCCTAGTAAACAGTCATGAAACAAGTTGTTTACATATGAACATTCAATGTTTAATCAAAACAAGTACTATTTACTACTAAAACAGTCATAAAACAAGTTGTTTACATATGGAAATTCATTGTTTGAATAAAATAGGTGTTGTTTCCTACTAAACAATTATAAAATAAGTTGTTTACAAGCTAAACAATTTATAGAGAAAAGTTGTTTCCAGCTATAATGATAACTTTTCAACAAAACAAATTTGTTTGCTAAAGAATAACTTTTGTTTGCATCAATACAATTATGTTTCAAACTAACAAAATATATTTAATGTCGTTTAGTCATTTTGTTGATCTTAATTTGTTTACATGCTACATATTCACTTACACGTAATTGTTCGTCATTTAACACTAAACGGGTTTGTCCATCATGAATAGAAAATAAGAAAATCAGATAGCATAGTTTCAACCTTAAGAACATAATGTCTATAATCCACATCTTGAACTCTTTCATCACTGGATTCACTATGAGAAATTTTAATATTATAAAGAAACCATGCTTTTCGGTGAATTTCTTAAGCAAATATTTTAGTTAAGAACACAAAGAGGTTTTAGGATCAACGGTATTTTTGCCTACATAGGCTGCATCAAATAAACCAAGGTTATTCTATATTTCGACCCATTTCTATGGTCAGGTTCTTCCTATCTAAAACTCAAGTTTTATTCGAAATTACCCTTTCAAGTATAGTGGCTTACACCTTAATGTATGTTGCTTTATACTTCATGCAAACTCATATCTGCTTCTAAAACAAATAAATTATACTATCGATTATGAGGATCGATCTTTACAAGTTTACAAGAAACCATTGTCTAACATCCCATTGATTCTTCAAATCGAGGCTTCTTCTTATACACATATGTTTACCACAGTCTTGCATAAAAGAACGATTTAGCCCTTTGCCATTATCAGCTAGGCCGATAATGGGAAGCATTTGCTTTTAAAGATAACACTGTCGACACATACTAAAGGTAACACAGAGGATTATTTCCTCTTTTCATAGGTTTGGTAGGTGAACCTTTACAAATCAACACCAAATGGTTCACATTAAATCGGAATATGATTTCCAATAGCCAAGTTATGGCTTACTCTATTGAGTGAGCACTCTTAGTAGTCGCTTCATTGGTTTTGATGCCTCAGACTAGCACAAATAGTCGAATGGATCCATTCAAGCTACTAACATGAGAAGGTCATAGGCCATGCGAATCCCCTAGAGGGTGGTTGCCAAAACTATACCTTCGGCCTAAGTCGAACACACAGACAGTAACATTGTATGCCATTATATATTTAGTTCTACCATCAAATGCAATGATAAACACTAGCTAAAGAAATGAAAATAAATATGATAGTGATATTGATGCTATTTCAAGAATCGAGTTACCTCAATGGATGAGCCTTTTGATAGAAGCTTTACTCTAGATTTTTCCTACAACTTCGATCTATTTTTTGCCTTTTGGATGCTTGTTGATTTTCTTCCAAATCGATCTCCTATTTTTTTCACCACCTCCATTCAAAAATGGTAAAAAAAAAAAACCCCACTTTGCATGCGGTTGGGTGCTAATATTATGGTTGTTTCCTGCCATAGTCACCCTCTAATTTTGAATAATTCCTTTATTATTGGGTAGACCACGACTATCGTGGGTCTGCCTTGTAATCTTCATTGATTTTTCCATAATCTAACTCTTAAAGCATCAATTATCAACTTAATTCCAATTCAAATTCAAAAATGTATATGTACATATGTATATGTACATATGTATATGTGTGTATGTATATATATAGATATATGTGTATTATATATATATACTTATTTATATTTGTATCTCTATGCATTTAAATGATTTTGTTCACATCTTACCATGCATTCGAATATTATATATATGTGTGTGTGTGTTTGATTTACATACCCGTAATATACATATATATATTTAACTAAAACATTCATATACAAGTTGCTTGTTTGGAATGGCTCAAAGGTTACATACACTATCATTTTAAGTAAGAAACTTGAATTTTCATTTTGAGCTTCTTTACATATATATATATATAGATATTTCTACACTAAAGAAAAGAATTTTCTTTACAATGCTCATTTTTAGTTCCTTCAAATCACAAGGTTTGAATAGAAAATTAAATCTACTAACCATTCATTTACAAGCACTGAAATAGTTCAAATCGGAAAAAAATTCCTTTCTTATATATGCAAATCAATCAAATGCCAGTCATTGTGCCATTGTGGTGTGTGCACCCAGATTCCAACTGGCTTACCATTCGATTCAGCTAAACAATCCTACTTCAATCGTGTTCTTGTCCTTCAACCCATCACCCTGAAATTGTACACACTTGCACTTGCAAATCGATTAGTAACGTTCAATTCTTGATTCATACATATAAATAGTTTTCAAAAATTCACAAAGTCAACATCAATCAACTCCTTATATTCAACATTCAAAAATTTTGGAATCTCCATTTAATATTTAATTGAATTTCATCAATAATTTAATTTTCCATATTTAAATAAAATATGCAATGAAATTGGGTTATGACACACTCTCAAAGATGGCGAAGTTTCCTTCTTATCAGAAATATTCAACATCAAATATGCAACACCAATCTTGCATCGACTAAGTCTTGGTATGAGTTGATTCACATAATAAATTGGTTTGAAAAAGTCATTGACTTGTATACACGCCTTTACAGATGTTGGTCTATGCACAATAACATGGCACTAAGAGTTTACTAAGTCCACAAAATTTTCACAAAAGGCGTCGACTTAGTCTTTCGCCTTTTATCGATTTAATGGTGGCTCTTTGTTTGTAGATTACAAACTCTTCATACAGACACAACAAGAGTATTATTTGGCCTTTCAATGTACATTCATAAGTATTATATATATGTTGCATACCAACCATCCCTCATGCTACGCTTTGCTTGCCACACAGCGTTGGTCTCTACTATCATTTATCATTGTGTTTATTTTAGCATATTTCACTGTTGTGTATTGAAATAAACCCCACCCATGTGCCTCTATAAGCGCTATATTTTAAACTACATTTAGATTCCCTCAAATGTACGTAGCATGCCTAGGTTGTATAGAATATAGTGCAATATATAGTGCTTCATATGTTCTCATATTTTGTAAGTTGGCTTTAAGCCATACTCTTCTATATGTTTGTGTCATGGCTCATATTCTACATATTTTCAAATATATACAACAAACATTTAGTAATATATGTATTTATAATACATATTCTATATAAAAATATATATATACACACCTTTATATAAGAATTAACGCTTACGTGTGTATATATATATGTATTCCCATATATATACACAAAAAGACTTCAATAATATTAGCACATATATATATCTATATATATATATCTTTACTATATACACAAAATAATACTATGATATATAACATCGATTATATCTATAAAAATATATACATACTCCTTTATGCTCATGCATACATACGTATACATGTATTTATGTGTATATCTTATTTATATATATATACATTTGACCGCACCATCAAGCACATACACATGTATTCCTACACATACATATTAAATATGTTCACACACACACACACATATATATATTAGGTTACTCTTTCTTATCCTATTTCATCGTTACACGCATTTGTTAAGTGTATTTATATATTCTCATATATATATAATTGATCCCTCGTGTGAATATGTTTGTAAGTATTTCTACTTACACATACATGCATATGATTATGCTCTCACACACATAGCAATGTATGCATATACTCATATACATGCATACTTTTGACGTATATATGTATTGATGGAAAGCTCAAAGACACGTAACATTTATATGCATATATGCATGTCTATACATATGTCGTCACACTCATATGGACATCCCATTATATCGATCATATGTGTATGCTGACATATGCATATATGCATATATCCCAAATACTTGTTCAACCATACAATCAAACATAGTAAGATAAGGAAGTAACTCACAAGCTCAAACATATAACTTCACCCTATAATGCACTCAATAGTAAACAAGACCCTTACTAATGCAGACACATCAAACTAAGGATGACTTACCTACTTCCCACATAATAACCCGACTCAATCGATCTACTATGAGTGTGTGAATAAGCTCAGATAGGTTACATTACTAGTTACCTAACCAAGACCTTCTCCTGAGTGATACTTCCCCTCTGCCTAGAGGAATTGAACATATACTTGCAACCACTAACACATGCACACGACAGTCAGTTGTTCACAAAATATGCAATATACATAGTACATCTGCAAAGTTAGAATATCAATTCAATATTCATCCAATCACATATATGCATTCCTTTAGATGATATTAAATGAGATAGCATTCATTCATAAAGCAATGTTAACAAAGTGCAAGCACAATCTACTCATCTACAGAATTCTCATTACATTCATATTTTACTCTACATAGTAATAGTAAATAGTAATTACACAATTGGGGTGTAACAAATTCATACTCCTACTGATGCTACTCCTTATTCCCTTGTCTTTGATTCTAAAGCTATCCTTTTGATTGAGGTTGAGATCCCGTCCTTGAGAGTTCCATGCAACAATTCATCGATGATGAAGATTATTGGATCTCCAGGTTACACAAGCTAGAATTGTTGGATGAAAGAATAAAAATTGAGTTGGTCCACTTGCAAGCATATTAGAATCACCTCAGATGCAGTTATAACAAGAGAGTCAAGGTTTGAAACTTTGGCATTGGTGATCTAGTATTAAAAGAGAATCCTAAAAATCAACAACAAGAAGAAAAACTAGGCAAGTTTGAGCCTAACTGGTTGGGTCCTTATATCATCATTGCAGCATATGGATTTGGTGCTATCAACTGGCCACTCCTAAGGGTGAACCTCTACCTAATCCAATCAACAGCGTGCAACTTTGAAGGTACTATACATGATCTCTAGAGATCCAATCAAAATCAAAACAATAGAAAGACAAAAAAGAAAAAGAAAAATAATTTGTTCTATAGTGAAAACCATTTCAGTGGTGCTTTGGATAAGTACCATGGTGAAAACCTAGAAAATAGGTGCCATGTGTAGTTGGTTACCGCTCTACCACCTATCATTACTCTATTTGATTCCACCCATAATATCTCGAGCACAAGCTCTTTCATAATAAAATATTTCTCACCCTTCGCATGGCCTGAGACTGATTAAACATTTAGCGTCAACCGCTTATCATATCCATCCTTTTATAATAATTGGTTTTGTGCCAAACTAGGGGCAATCCTTGACCTAGGGTTTCAATCAAAAGGATCTTACACATGGTATTTGAGGATATTATCACAAAATAAAACAACATCAAAACATTCATATATTCTTTGAGAATTCCAAAAAAAAATTTGAATATTCCTTGAAAGATCCAAAAATAGTCATAAAATATCGAAAAATCAAAAATAATGTCAATCCATGGTATCGAAATACATTGCCTTTACATGTGTACATAGGAAATGCGGATCACTGATGAGTCCTCGAAGCATAAGGTCAATCCCTTAGAGTCTGTCACAATAAATCATCAAATCTTCATCATAATCCACATTCTAGAAAAAATATCAATTATCAAGGTCAGTTGAACTACATTGTCTTTGCATATGTCATGTAGGCAAGGCCATCATTGATGAGCCCCCAAGGCATAATTCAATCACCCTAGGTCCATCATAATAAAATTTTCATCACAATCCAAAATTCCATAATAAAACAATCCTTTGTCGACAATCGACATCTAAAACAACAAATAGGATATCCTATAGAGAATCGACTCAACAAATCATGAAACAACGAACGAACTATCAAACTAGCCTGCAACATGGCCAATCAATTGCCTATATATCTATCAATGAAATCTACCTATCTTTGTTAGTTATCAATTGTCTTATACAAGTTGTTACATCCTTGAAATCAAACTAGGCATCTTATACGAGGTGTCTCATTCCTAGAACCAGACATAATCCTATCAAAATACACATCAGTGGACAAGATCTAAATGGTTGATTCATTTGGTTTAGTTAGTCTGGTATTTTTATTTGATTTATCTTTGGTCATGTTACTATGCAACTCGAGGAAGTCCACAAGTGATGAGAGGAGCAATGATGGATCATGACCTTTTTCTCTGTGATTTATGTTTGTGGTTTGTCTTGATAATATGATTGGGACAACTAAGTTCCTTGTGTGTGACAAGGATTCCATTTGGAATAATCAAAACATCTTATGCAAGTCAAAGATATGCTAATGCTTTCTTGCATCAAGATTGACATGCTCTACGGTTACTTCCTCACATATTCCAACAAGGTTCTATTGTTATTAGTATGAATCTGGGCACTCCTTGTCTGACGTGTCTAAATCTTTGACAAACATATACTAACATCACCAAGGTTTGTCTCAACTTGGTGTACGCATATCCACTTGTTTGTATATCATAATCTTTAGGCAAACAGAAACAAAAGCTTCCATCGCAATTCATGCTTTGGTGTGCATACATCCGCTTGCCACATAATAAAACACTCTATGATGATATAATGTGCACTACTAAAAGCTCAAATAATATTAATCATTACATCAATTTTGATTTGGATGAACGATCCATCTAACTATTCTTCACTTCTTAATAACCTTTTCTTCTAGCTAACATTTCTTTTATCAGTCCTCGCACCTACATGCATCATGTCAGCTTGTTGATAAATTTGGCTTATTTTCTAAAAATTTCACCAAATTTTACAAGGGGGCACCATGTTATCTTGCCATCACTAGGGCATACCAAGGCAACTCCTAAACTTGTTTTTTGTATTTTCTTTGACACAATGCTATAAAAACACATTGTATCAAAGAGGGGCAAAATGTAGATACTCGAAATTGTCCTAGCCTACTAGTAACGTTTTAGCACCAATTATCGTCATTTTCTAATGATTAAATAACGTTTCAATTATTTAATCATTATCACTAATGCATATTCCACTATTAATTAAATGATTTTATGTTATTTAATTAATTCACTTTATCATTAATCCTCTTAATTGATTAAATAAATCCTATTTATTTAATTATGTCTTTAACTCCTATTTATCTTCCTGGTTAATTAAATAAATCTAATTTGTTTAATTATGTCTTTATCTTTATTCTTCTAAATTAATTAAATAAATTAACATTATTTAATTAATCATCCATTATCCCTTCCAAAATTAAATAATTATTATTTAATTATCCACATTCACACTTTCTAAATCAAGTAATTACTTTAATTATTTAATTATCCTTTAATCTCTCAATATTATCCATTCATTAATGGTAAATAAAACATTTAATTTATTCTAAATCCCACTTGCACATTCCTTTCATTTAATTAATTATTAAATTTCATGCAAATTCTTTATCTAGTTCTTATCTCCAAAATTAAATAATTTATTATTTAATTAATTCCCACTTCTTAAATTAAGTAATTATTTTAATTATTTAATTTAATTCCTCCAAATTATCTTCTAAAAATAAATAAAATCATTTAGTTTATTTATTTAATTAATTCAATCTTACACATGCAAATAATAATTAAATTTAATTATTAAATAGTCATGCAAGTTCTCACTTTCTGAATTAAATAATTGTTTTTAATTATTTAATTTATTTCTCAAATATTTATTTATTTTTCCAAATTTATTCATTCTCTAAATAAATGAAATTACCTAATCTTGCACATTCAATAATAATTAATTACTTTAATTACTCTCATACAAATCTAAATTTATCTTTTATCTAACACTTTCTTCTAGTTCATCTTTCATGCAATCAGTCATCTCCATAATTAGCTGAGTTAACTCTATATTTAGCTTCACTTATTTGAGTTAACTAATCCACCTCTTCATCTCAACAATTCTCAACTGTTGATCTTTATCATTGCACCTCTTAATCTACACCGTTCATCAAATCTGAATTTCTATAAAAGAAAGCTATCAACTTCATTTCAATCTGACCACATTCTTCAAGATTTTTCTATCACTATCATTCATTCATCTTGAAGAACCACGAACTTTGAAGTTTTGCGCCATTGCTATCATTTACACACTTTTGAGCTTGAAGCAAAAAAGAGCATACTAAAATCTGAGAGCAAAGCAAAGTGAAGGAGGACAATGGAAGTAATCCATGACAACACGGTGAAGGTGAATGTATTGTTTATTTGAATCTGATTTCATTTGTGTTGCTTGTTTTCTATTGATTGATTTGGAATGCATTTAAGTATTGAATTGTAGATTTGTGGTTAACTGCTCTAATATCTCCATTAAGACTAATGTCAAATTTTCCAAGTTACACTATCATTCTTTTCAATGAGTATGATTTCCTTCTATTATGGTTTTGCATATATTATTTGTTGTAAATAGATGAATATTATTGTCAAATTCTCCTCAAGTTGTGTGATATAATACAACATATATTCTTCTCATCAATAGCTCACAATCATCAATTGTCAAATGCACATCTCTAAGATTTGTGAGAAGTTGACAAAACCTTTGTTGGTTTTTTATTTCTCTTTCCTATCCAAATACCTTGTTTAAAGTAACTAGTTAAAATTCCTCCCTAATAGTTTTGTGCATTTGTTACTCTCATAGTGGTTTATCACTAACAAGAGGAAATTAGCTCAAAGCTCCTACCAATATTATATACATCTAAAACTCATGTTAGCTATTCTTACATTATTGTACTTATCTTTCTATCTTAGAGAATGGCTCAAGATGTGTTACTCCTTGCAATCTTCTCGTTATTGTAATGTGTCACTCCTTGTATATGTAGATCACCTTGCAATGTTCTTACACAATATGTTACCATCTCATCCAAATGTTGTCTCATTTGGGCTTTGAGTTCTCCAACAATTAGTCATTGTCTTGATTAGTCTTCTTTGTGTGTCTTATCATTTATTCAAACTATTGCATCTCTTTGTTTTCAAATACCTACATAATTATAACAAAATATATACATATACATACACGTGTATATATGTATATGTATGTATTATTTAATCAAATGTTATTTTATTTTATTTTAAAATTATTAAAAAATATTTTATTTTTGTTTACTTAAGAAATATTTTGTTTATTTATTTAAGTTGGTTTATATTTATATAATTTTTTTGAAAATATGTCCCACACTCTATACATGCTACTTTATTATCATCAATATAATTATGAATTCTTAAACCAAAACAATATTCAAAGTATTATTATCTTTCAAACAAATAAATAGCAAAAAAAAATATTTAATCAATAATTTCCTCCATTACAATTATTTTTTCCTAACATTATAAAATTAAAAACTACCACTCATGTCAATACACAGATCAAAAAACATTAGAGCAAACTTGTTTATAATGAAAACACTTCAAAACTTATCCCACCCTATATAAATAAAAAAGGCAACTTCACCTATTCCAATAGCTACTCTTTAGAATATCTCAATCCACAACAATCAAACATGTTTGGGTAGATTTGACCCCACTAAATGGAAATAATATTTAAAAAATATCTTATTTTATTTTATTTATAGCTCGCCACTATTTTATTTCTCGTCTGATAAAAACATTTAATTTCATTTTCACTGCATTTATATGTTGTCAATAGGTATGCTTTCTCTTTTTTTCTCTTTTATTGGAACTAAAAAATTTAATCTCATTTTTACTGCATTTTATATGTATATTCTAAATAGGTATTCTTTCTCTTTTCTCCTCTATTATTGGAGCTAAAAAAAATCAAAAGATCACTCAAAAAAGAAATATGACAATTATAAAAGATTTGATTTGAAGCTTGAGAGAATGGCATCTACATCACAGGCTCTACAGACCAAATTGATCTAAAGGGCATTAAAAATCATTTGCACCAGTAAGTCTCCTGCCCTGCTTTGATCTAAACATAGTTTAAAACCCATCTTAAAGGCAAGTTGAACTAAACTCATCTTAAAGCCAAGTTGAACTCGTAGAATTACCTTTTTACTTCAACACAGGCTGCAAACAAAACCGGACCTGAGAGTAATCAACAGCTTTTGTTGAATGCATCTAGGTCATTCTAGGAGTGATCCGAGTACCATTCTAAGAATCGTCCATTTGCCATTCTTCATTTATGTATTTTTCATCTTGAAGATTATTGAATAATTTTTTATCTACAATAGAAGCCCTGGTAACATAAAATTCAGAACATTTAGGCAGCCCAAATATTCATAGCATGCTTTTAACTTTCTACTAAGAGTGCCATAATGGAGGTATCTGTAAATGAAAATGTCTTATATATTGTAAATAAGAATGAGAGAGACAGTTCAATCCCTTCTTCATTCAATTTAACAAAGTTGATTTGGCTGCAATGCTGCCAACGTTAGTGGCAAGAAAATTCTAGCTTTGAGGAATCCAAGACACTATGACATTTATCTTAGTGAACTTTTTAAGACTTTCAGAAATTACATCTATATCTCACAATTATCCAAAACTCCTCGGCCAATGGCCCTAGCCTCACACTACGTTATCTACAATTCATCATGGTCCTGATTTAGTTCCTCCTCAACTACATCCTCAATGATTTCGTCTTTAGCAGGGCTTCCTTCCGAGACATCCTCAATTGTCTGCTCCTGCAAAGTAAGGCACACAAAATTACAACAAAGACAATGCATTCTGCTTACAATTGCACTCACATGTTCAAACCTAACTAGTTACCTTTTCAGTGTCTTTTGTTGTTTCAATCTCGGTTTCTTCTTCTACTTCGTCCTCTTCATCAACTGTTGCATCAGGACTCACATTGAGAGTTGTCTTGATTGCTGAATAAATATTAGCAGCAAACTCCTTTGGATCATTAAGGAAGAACCCACTTTCCACTAATGCTGTTTGGTAAATCAGTTTTGCCGTTTGCTTTACACTTTCAGACTGCAAGAAAATTCATAATTAAAAAATAAAGACATTAATTAACTCTTTTCAAAACTTACAATTTTAATTGAACTCTTGAAAAATACAAACACAAAATGCAAACGTGGCTCTGAGTGCTGAATAAAATATTAAAATGCAGAAAAATTCACTTTGCACTTGCAGAAATGTATTGAACTAAAGAAAGTGAAATGAAAAATAAGTTTAAAAACATAATATTGTGCAAGAACTACAATGCTTCGCCTAGCACCCTATTGAAAGATTGTGCAGTTTGCAGTACAAGAACTTGGGACAAAACGTAGGAGATTGCAATAGATTTTATGTTGCCCATCTAACATCAATACAGGTAACCCATGCTTAACCCTCTTCATTATTGCCATCTTGAGTCATATAAGCTGGTTATTGACCATCTACCATCAATACAGGTAACCCATGTTTAACCCTCTTCACTCTTGCCATCTTGTCATATAAGCTGGTTATTGACCTAGCAACGACAATCTAAGATTTGGAAACCACCACCTTATTCGACCAAGTCTTACTAATCTTTTTACTTTTCTATTTTCTTTGACAGTATATATTTATCAGAAAAAAATAACCCGATAACCATTTGCTAACACCACAGATCCTCCTCCAATCAGATTATAATGGGAAAGTGGTAAATGCTTTTATAATTCATCATATTGCACAAGCCAAATTAAAACTCATACCCCGAAACAAATTTAACCCCCTAATTTCAAAAGATAAGCAGATCCAAGGCACCCATTGAACCTCCCCACCAAAACTATCCCTTAGGGGAGAATCAAAAGCTTGCAATTGTATAAAAAGACCCGAAGTAAGAGATATACACACTAAAACTATTGGTGATTAATTATCACTAAATAAAATAAGAATATGCAAAAGACAACTTATAGTAAAGAACATCTGAACAGGTATAAATGATTAAAGATAACATGTGAGATTGAATGACCTCTGAAATTAAGAAAAAGAAAGAAAATCTCAAAAGGTAAGCTGAAGTTAGTGATTTTTATGGGCATTCTATTTAGTACAATGCTATTAGAAAATACCTCTGGATCGTGCACAACTTTTTCTCGGAGTTCTTTAATAATAGGGTGCCTTGGATTGATCTCAAGGACCCTCTTTCCACGCATGTAACCTTGCTTGTTGGCATCTGATAGAGTTTGTGATTGCATAATTCTCTCCATGTTTGCGCTCCATCCATATTTTGATGTGACAACAACTCCAGGGGTGTCAGCTAACCTGTTACTTATTTTCACTGAATCAACATTTTCGGTGGAAAGAACATCCGTCCACCACTTAGTCAGATCCTTGAATGACTCCTTAATTTCCTTGTCCTTGGAGTCTTTCCCAAGCTTAAGTCCTTCTTTAGAAACATTCTGGAACTTTTTGTCTTCATAGTCCATCAAATACTGCATTAAGTACTCGTCAACTGGATCCGTGAAGAAAATTACCTGCAAAATGGCCATCTCAGTGCACTGGACTAGAGTATACAGCAGATTTAAAAACTGACAATTTAAGAAGATTAAAGTACTAAATACCTAAGCTGCTGAAATGTATGTTCTAGTCCCTTAACCAAATCTCAAACATTCAACAGCTACAAGATAAATTACACACCTCATAGTTTTTCTTCCTCAGTTTCTCAAGGAATGGGGAATTCTCTAGTTGCTCCTTGTTAGTACCAGTAATGTAGTAAATATCCTTCTGGCCCTTCTTCATTCTTGATATGTACTGGTCGAGTGATGTAAGTTTATCGCCAGATTTTGTGCTATTAAAACAGGGACAAATACCAGTATAAATGAGGAGCAGGGAAATTTTAATGATTACAAATATAGAAGAAACACCTTAGTAAGAGGACTCATCCACAATCAAGCAAGCAAATCATATGCTTTCAAAATGGACAGTAGCAGTCACCTTTCAAATCTCAAAAGTTTTGCAAGCCTGTTCCTGTTCGATGCATCCTCAATTATACCTAACTTAATAGACTTTCCAAACTCACTCCAGAATTTGGCATACTTGCCCTTTTTCTCCGTATCTATTTCTGAGTCAGCATCTGCAATAAATATATCCTTTAGTACTACATCTACATTCAATGACTGCCTAGACAGAGCAGTTGAATTTATAGAAGAATATTTCCACCTGTTGCCCAAGCCTATAAAAATGTGAATAATTGAATGTATGTACCTGTTTTATCCTCATCAGCAGATTCATCAGGGTCCTCTTCTGCAATACGACGAATCATATCAAGAGCCTTACGGATTAGTTTCTTCTTTATTGTACGCAAACTGCTATGCTGCTGAAGCATCTCTCGGGATACATTGAGTGGCAAAGTGTCTGAATCCACAATACCCTGCCATGTAAAATAACAAGTGAGTATACACAATGCAATGTGTATTATACATTTATATAAAAACAAATATAACAGATAGGCCAGAACAACAATGACAGAACACTGACCTTCAAGAAAGCAAGATACTTGGGAAGAAGCTCTTCAAACTCATCAGAAATGAAGACACGCCTAACAAACAGTTTAAGATTTGCCTTGCTGGTATAATAACTTTCGTAGAGATCCTGGGGAGCTTTTGGTGGGACAAACAAAACAGCCTTGAATTCAACATCACCTTCTGCACTGAAGTGGCTCCATGCCAAGGGCTTATCCTCACTAAGATCCTGTAGAGAATGTACAGTACAGGATTAGCAAACATGATGAAAACAATGAAAATACTGTAATACATGAAGCATATCAAACGCCTGCAAAATTTCAATATAGCATATTACAATAACAATCAGTTATCGGTACCAGAGTGAGGTCAAGCTATTTGGTGAATAGGTGCTGAAACTTATGCAATTAAAAATTTCAATTCCCCCTTCAATATTTGATTTTTTAAAGAAGCATTTTAAGAGACAACACACGTCCAATTCTCACATATCGATTATTCATGTTACTAAAACAGGACCGGGTTGAAAGCCACATAGATTGTCACTCAATGCTTCTACTGTTTTACACATCCATCTGCTTGTACTTCGTCAGCATGAATCAGATTACGTTTTAATTGGAATATAGAATAGCACTCAGCTGTAACTCACATTCTGTAAGGAATGTCATTTCAATACAAGAACTCGCTGAGGCATCGAGAAAAAATAGTATTTCTAGCTAGTAAGAAAAAATCAGAGACGAACTCAGATTCTTATGGAATTAATGAGATTTGAGTATGACCAATATAGCCAAAACTGATATTTTTTTTTTTTCTTTAAATTAAGCTTAGACAATATTGTGCTGACAAACATTTTGTGGGTGTCCTAAAATGGTTAATACAAGTAACTCTCACAAAGGAAACCCAATTTTAAATACACGGAAAAGGCAACCAGCACACTACTAGATGATATACATCCCCACTAATGTTACTCCATAATAATAGCGAAAGGCAACCAGCACACTACTAGATGATATGCATCCTCATAATAATAGCGCCCAGTAATGTCCCATCTCCCTATGCAAAAAAATATCGTGCTGAAAACAATATTAAAAAGCCAACCGTTGCTGGAAATAACCTCATAATTTTTACCATATTAACTCTTCTACATTTGACTTCCAAATTGACCATTATTTAGCTATGACACGCATGAGTTTCTCTTATGGACCATTTATGTCACTAGAACAAGGCCTCGTTTCAAAATTCTTACATATCGAGTATTTACGTTAGTAAAACACTGGACTTCACATTATCATAGATTTTCAAATAATGTGGCTATTTATCCATATGCCTGCACTTTTGACTAAATTGTAGCCGGTATTAAGTAAAATTATTATTTGTAATAGAAAATCAAAATAGTAATACAGCAAATCATTTTGTCCAAGTATAATTGGTAGCATTATAAAAATCAAAAAAATTCAGGACAGTTAAATGATTTAGTCTTGAAAACCATTAGGGCTTAAAATCCATCTGTAGTCTATCCATGCTCTTTGTGTCTACTGTTAATACCCTTTGGCTTTTATTATCACCCTAGCAGACACATTCACAATATTCTGAAAGTGGATTATCCAAAGTCCAAACTTTAAAGTTGCAGCTCACAAACCTTTGAAAGTGCACGGTAAAAGTTGGAATATTCTTCATCAGTGACCTCCTTTGGATTCCGAAGCCAGACTGCCTTGACATCATTTAGAAGCTCCCACTCATATGTTGTTTCCTTAATAGTCTTAGTCTTAGCCTCTGGAAGTAAGTGGTGCAGGCAAATAAGAAGCATAAGAATAATAAAAAAAATTATATTTTGCACGCCATTTAATTCTCAAACTAACTTAAAAAGATACTGGAAGGAGCTAAAGATAATTTTATAATTCACGCCAATTGGCATTGTCTTGACCCAAAAGTGCAAGGTGCAAAGCCAAAAGGAACATTTTATCCACATTTAGTTTTAGATTGAGAAACCGATTAGGATGGTTTCTTAGGTAGAAAAATATCATACTATTTTCAGTTTCCTCCTCATCTGATTCTTCTTCTGAACTTTCTGAACTTTCACCTGCGAGAAGAGGAATCAAGAGTTAATTGAATTGCAAATCAATAGAATAACATTGTATTTTCTCTACTACAAGCTAAGTTCACAAATTTGTACAGAGAGATAAACCTTTGTCTGTTGCTAAAAGCTTAAAACTAGCATAGGTGCCTTAAAAACACAAATTTTTATTTTTATTTTTAAAAAAAATTAAAAAGTTAAATGAAAATAAATTATTTACTTCATATCTTAAATACATAGTTATAACAATACTTTCATTTATTCTTATTTTTACCACTTTAACAAATATTTAACTAACTACAATTAAATGAATAAAACTATGGGCACAGTTCAAATGCAATAATTTTAATATATTTTGTTTTAAAACATTTAATCACGCTTACCTGATATTTTTACTGCTACATTTTTTTCCTTCTTTGTTGTTGGAGTTCTATATATTTATATATACATTTTGATTGAGAAAAGAAAGACACTACTTTATTTTTTATCCTTGAGAGGTTTTATAACAACCTCTGATCATTTTGCAACTTGTTAGTATTGGGAGCACAAACAAAAGATGCATGAATAATTGACATTTTTTGACTAAGAGTCAAGGACTTAGGGTTATCCATTATGTCAAAGTTATTTGGGCCACAATCCCAGCCTCACCCTTTTAGAGTTTAGAGTGACACAGGCCTTGCACTCAACAAGATTGGATCCCTGATGGACTTCTTAGTGAGTCATTCAACTTCACCAGTAGATCAAGGGTCATTTGACAAAAGAATAATTTTTGAAAAGCCTCCGTTCATTAATTAATAATTTCATTTGTCGACTTCCAAAAAAAATTTTAATATTTGTTTTGTTAAATTTTTATTTTGTATACTGTAAAAATTTATTGTACACATACTCACACCATTACATCCCACTATAGGTTATGCCTCTCAGCATAAACAGAACAATAAGTAATAAGAATGACAAACTTAAAAAAGCAAAACAATTTGCCTTCAGAAATCTATTCTACCCACAAATCGAGGGCTTGAAATTGGGATAGTTCTTACTATTATCCTCATCCTCAGTAGTTTCTTCATCTGCAGGAGCCTCTACATCTTGTTCTTTGCTTGTCCATAGATAAATAGGGAAATTAATGAATTCCGAGTACTTCTTCACCAGTTCCTGAGTAAAAATACATCCTCATTAGTCTATAATTATTAATAAGTTGACTCGCAATAAGCTTATAATTTATTTTATGATAAGCTAGCTCACAATGAGTTGAGCACGCATTAAATTAAGTTTCCAATGTAAGTTCCAGAAATTAACACCACATCTACTGCTACGTTCCAGCAGAAGCCCAAACAAAAACTAACCTTCAATTTACCCTGCTCCAAATATTCACCAGCTTCATCTTTAAGATGAATTCTAATCTCTGTTCCTCGACCAAGTGGCTCATTCTCAGTATCTTCCATTACTGCAAATGCTCCATCAGCTTTCGATTCCCAAATGTATCTGTAAGATTAGCCAACAGCAATTGATGCGACAAGTAACGTACCATAAATCAACCAGGCAAAAGAAAGTTACTCAATAAGACAATCAAAAGTTACAAAAGTCTCATTCATCTGCCATAATACAATTTTGAACTCATCCATCTACGAACTAGTACAGAGCCACACATTATTTTACACAAAACAAGTGCAAGGAACAGAGCTTACTGTTTGTCATCATTGTGCTTGCTAATAACTTCAACATAATCAGCAACAAGGTACACGGAATAAAACCCAACTCCAAATTGACCAATAAGGCTTAGATCCCCACTTTTTTGCATTTGTTCCAGAAAGGCTGTAAAATTAAACAGCCAAGACAATAAAACGTCAGTAACGCATTCTAAGATAAACCAGTTATTCTATTTGGTCCCATTTTTGACTGTTTGTAATTTTAGACAATAACTTGCCTGATGTTCCAGATTTGGCTATTGTCCCCAGATTCTTGATCAGCTCTTCTTTAGTCATTCCTATACCACGGTCACGAATTGAAAGAATCTTCTTTTCCTTATCCAAATTGATCTGTTAAAGATACAAAACAATTATTACACACAGAAACAAGAGACATAAATGCAAGAAAACATTAAGTTAAAGCAACGTGACCCCAACTCTACATTTCCACATTCGAACAGATATAAGAGCAAGGCGTCTGCTTATAGGAGCTTAGAATTTGAAGTCAGTAAGTTGCAATGAAATGGACCTCCAGAAAATTTCCTAGATATGCATAAAATGCCATTAGATTTCTCAAAGTAAGACCTCTGGAATTTGGTAGCCGCTTTCTTGTAAATTGATAATTTACAGATTATATTCTTGAAATCATATTATTCATTCAGCCACTATATAAGGCTTGAAGATATGGAGATTCGTCTTTAAGTAATTGTTTTACAAGTATTAATACTAGTTTTCCCTATGTTTGATTTAAAGCAACTGGGAGACGCCAAAATTTGCGTCGGGAGACATCAAGAGACTTGGGAGAGGGCACGTCAAGTTTCCATGCTCTTGGAGACGTTTCTGGAGATGTCTCCTGTACAGAAGACAAGTACCAGTCTCTGAGACACGTCTCAAGGAGTAGGAGACACATATCCCGGTAACTATGCTCTTCATCAATATCAAGATTTATAAGTTTCAATTTTAGATCATTGCCAAATGAAAAGCCACAGTTTAGCCAGGTCTGACATAACAAAATTTTGACTCACATAAAGGCCTCGGAGCATTATAACTTGATTATTTTAAATGGATACATACTAATGTTGAAATTATATGAAAAACTAGAATGAAAGGGCATGAATCTAGCGAGCAATTAGCTGATGATATAGATAATAGAAAGCGTTCACCATAAATAAGGCAGAGAGCAATCACACCATCCTGGATCCTTGGTATATGACCAGTTCTAAAAAATAGAAACAATTTGATGGACTGATTGAATGAAACACTAGACTGAAAAAGTTTTTTCATGCCTATACATAAACAGGTCCGACTTGAAAAGTGGACTTGATTTCTTATCCTGGAAACTCCTTTCCAAGAGCTCTCAATAATAAGAAAACAAAGGGTGCAGTTCATGAAAAGTACAGGGGAAAATAAGAGTTCAGAAGGAATTTTAGAGTATTGTAAGGAGAAAAATCTTTGGAATAATACTATGGGCAGGAGAAACGTAAAAGAAAAGAAAAACGATTATAGGTTCATTATGCTTTACTAGTAAGACATAAGTGATTACTCTGATGATAAAATTGGTTCGAACCCTAAAGGAATTCAGTGTGCTAGCTGTGTAGCATCCCTATATTTGTCTAACAAATAATCATCGCAGGATAAAAGGAAATTCTCACATACGATCCTAGCATCCAACAGACGTGATTTGAACTTAAACTGTGAAATGTCAGATCTGTCAACCGCTTTCGATCTTATGTCTTGATTATGGATCAAATGTTTCATGCCCTTAAATTCACTAAACATTACCAAAAAAGCGACTAGAATTAAATGCCCAGTCTTAACCATATTTTACCTAGCAAAGAAGATGAAATTTGCTCAACCAAAAGTATTACACTGTTTTACCTTGATTTCAAGCTTGGCATCCTCACCCTCTCCCAACACATTCTTGTCTGTAAGAGACAAGAATCTAATTTTATCCAAAGCCTGCACACAGACACCATTCGACAATCCAGCATCCCACATTTGCCATGAGAAACCAAAAGCTTATGTAATATTTTATCAGAACTCAAATTGACATATATGATGATTAAATGAATGGTTAGGTACTTACATCAGAGGCATTCGAGATCAGCTCCCTTAAGAAGATATCCTTGTTACTGTAAAGGGAGTTGATGAGGATATCCATCAGCCTCGAAACCTCAGCCTGGAATTCAAACTTCTGGGCATTGGCTCGCAGAGACTTCCTGGAGATAGACTCTGCCTCCCTGGAAAAAAAAATACAACTTTGTTACTTATATAATTAGAAGCAAAGTACAATGAGACAATTTTAAGTGGCAAATAATCAGTACTTTTAAAGCAGAACTTCTCTGTTCGAATCACGATCAAACATGTCTAAGTGTTCAATTTAAGTAAAATATAGCATCGAACCAACAAATAGCGGGATTTATGACCAGAGACCTGGTTTCGGTGATACATTTGGGTAAAAATCTTTATCCCACAGTGGATGAGGTCAGGTGTAAGGTCTAACCAACTTTGATGTAATAGATAATCCTGATCCTAGCTGGTAGCATCTAAGCAAATGCCAGTGGGCATGTGGAATTCACCAATTATTAAAAAACAAACACTCCATAAAGTGAAAACAAAACAGGGATCTGAAACTAGTCTAATGGGATATAGCAGGGTTCAAATCCGCGAGTGGTAATTTATCCAGTATACCAGTGTTCGAATCCCGAGGAGAGATGTTATATCCTCTTAGGTACAACTCTTGAATGTCGATAGTAAACTACCCCATGATTCTGGGTATAGCTTAGCCGAACAGACGAAATACCGTCAGGAATCGCATCTAAGTCCAAGGACGCGTCAAAGGAAATTTACTAATTTTTGAAACAAATAATAAAGATACAGAGACTTAAGATCAAACCTCTGTGCAACATTGGCATCAGTTGAAAGTGCGTCCGGGATGGCTCCAAAGCCCTCCTCAACCCTAGGAGAATCCACAACCTCATCAGCGGCCGTTGCCTCTGCATTGGCTTTTACATTGCGACCTGCACAAACCATTCACAACTTCAGATCCCCAACTCCACAACACAACCTACTCAATTACACAAACACAAATATTTGCACTAACATCACTGACAAAATGCTTCCACATATTTTCACTTAAAACCCAACTAAATCTTAAATCAAGCCATATGTCCCAAGTTAATCTTATCCCCCATTGAGAAATCTTCTGAACAATGGATCCAACCATATCCGGAAAAAAAATCACTTTAAAAAAAAAACAAATCTTTCTTTCAATCTTACTGTTGTCAGGAATAATGGATAGAAGGAAGAGCAGCAACAGCACAGTTGGCACAGCCAACTTCCCCATGTTGTATTTTTACACAGATCTTCTCTACTTTTGTCGAGTCTTTCTACCAAATCGAATGAATAAATGGCTTGGCTCTGCTTATATACGAATTTCACTTCAGTGCTCTCCAATTAATTAAGAAATTAAGCGTAATATTTTCAATTTGGGTTGAATTAGTTATTCGAATCGGACGGCTTCAATTGCTTAGCGTGGCCCAGCTGGCGTAGATCGGACGGCCGACGCTTACCCAGCTAAACGTAGAAACCTGATTCGTCAGAGCCCTTGTAAGTTTGATTTTGATTGGATGGGTTTTGTGGCCCGTGAGTTGGAGGGCTCTGATTGGATATGTTTTAGCTCTGTTGACTAGTAAATGTGGGGCGTGGGCCACATTCCTCGTGATTTCCCGTATTGACCAAGTTATATTGTTGGAATGACCTAGGGTCAAGATATTTGGGACAAATTTTTGGCTAAGGATTTCAAGTCTATCCAAAGTCTTTTCCACAATTTTTCCATCATCTAACCGTTGAAAAGTAAAATGAACAACTTTTTCAAATAATTAATTTAATCAAATTAATCACCAAATTTTTAGAATCAATGAGTTGAGATTAATAATGCTATTAAAAACAAATGTTGGAAAATTAGATAAATAAAAATAATGGCATTCAATTTTAAGCTTGATAAATTTGATGAGTTAGATGATTGAAATTGGATCATCAATTTGTTTGACAATGGATTTTGTATTAATGAATTTCCTATTCAATGATTTAGTTTGATTTTATATCTATAGAACTAATCTTTGTGCCTACAAAACGAATCTTTGTGTATGTGGATTTGAACCATTCTCACAAATCTAATCCCTAGTCACATAAATTTATGCCTAGAGTATGTTCATCTTAATGTTTGCAACCTATGTCTACACGGGGTAATGATAGACACAATTTAGGAGTTTGTTAGGTTATGAAGGTTATACTTAGTCAATCCCTTGTTTCTAATTTAATTGTTCAATGCAAATGATTAAGGATTTTTACCAAACATGTAGCGTAGTCTAAGATGTTGATGTGTGTTGATGATGTAATATTGATGCTCTTTATATGATAATGCAAGTCAAAAAGGGAGCCTCCCAATGGATGAACAATGAATTAGGGTTAACCATTATATATAATACCCTAGAACACAAGTTAACAAAATCCATGCTCAAGTTGGCACATGGCGGCTAGATGGAGGGAGTTAGCTTGGGCCCAATTTTTAAATTTGAATTTGCAAGTTCTAGAACCATTTTTACACTCATAAAACTAAATCGGTTCAATCCTGCACCTATAAATTTGACCCAAGGCAATGAATGGATAAACTAAAACTTGAGACCAGTCTTTGGGGATATGTGTAATGTAATGCCCCGCACACAACCCTAGAGGAAGTTGCAAACAACTACTTAAACAGACTAATTTTTTTTTGTTTAAGTACAATTAACATGCAATTTCACTACCTAATGCCAACAACCTCTAAGGTTACAAAACAGAGGTTATTTAGAACCTCAACAAAAAACATGAATCTAAACCATGTCATTTAATTACTTATGAAATTAAACATATACATTCCAAATAAGATAAATTACATCAAAGCATAAGCGATAACTTCCAATTTTATTTATCCATAATTAAACAATACGATTACATCTATCATTCCCCGAATGAGGCAAGTCCAATAAATAAGGTTACAATTACAACTTTCCACCTTGATAACAAATGAGGGGTAATAAATCACAAGATCAACTGAAATAGATAAGGCATGAAATGATACTAGATCAAACGAGCTCTCCAACTAGAAATCTTGTCCGCATGATCAAGAAGAAAAACCCAATAGAGTAAGGTGCATGTTCCACCCAACCAAGTGGAACCCAAAGGTCCACCCCCCATGCTAGGAGATAGTAATGAGGATTTCTAACCAAAACCATCTACCTCAAGACACAGGCTAAAACATAACCGAACTGAATTAAATACAAAACATCACTTAACACAATGGTTACAATGCTTCCAGGATTACATAGTCAAATGCATCACTGATGCGAACATATTGTTGACTTAGGAGAAGTGTCATCACAATGTTACATGGGTTATCCTGGTGGTCTTCCTAGGCCCCAACCCCCATCTCGGGCTATCCTGGTAACCTCTAACGACTTTCAGCCCCTCATGCAATCCAATGCAGAATCAGTCATCTTTCATAGAGACAAGATAATGATATTTCCATTCCAGGCCTTCTCGTCTCAACCCAAGTCTTTGCAAGACCTTGCGTCCATGAGCGAAGTATAATTATCTTATTAAGTGTTTGATACAATGTGATACTCTAATAAGTTAATTACATTATCACTGGATTAACTAACTTGCAGTGAGTTATCCTGGCACCACTTTGTGTGTTGGCCCTCGTTGCAAGCCACTCCTCTAAGAAAACACGTGGAACAACTCCACAACCCAAGGGTACACAAGTGCGACCTAAGGATATCAAATCCCTATCCATGACCTACAGTCAACACATTCTCGTTCGTGATAATCGAGTAACAAACTGGATACAGTTAAACGCACTACCCAAGGCAATTCAAAAGTTGACTAACACAATACGACAACCCACATACTTGAAACCTCAATCTGGAAGACTTATCATTCTTTATAACTCAAATTCCCCCAAACGATAACAGAAAACCATTCACAATCAAGACGAGAATTAAATTCTACTTTGGATTCACTAAATCCATTTCCTTATTAACATTCAGTAATTTTCTGCATTAATTAAACTGAATTAAATTATGTTTTTTCAGATAAGGGAGAAATTAACACTAATTATTTAATTCCCTTACTTGCATTTAAATAATGAAAAATTAACTAGTTCATCATATAAATCAAAATTTACCTAAAGTACAGCTTCGAGGGAATCGGGGCGGAGGAAGAAGCGAACGAAGAGGAGGCCGAAGCAGGGGAGGAAGGCATGAGCTGCTCACAGATCTAGGCCAATTCTCTGAACAACTTCTTAGGTGATGCCTGGGAGGTATACCGGACTGGCATTATCAATAATGATTTGAACGCCTTCACAAGGTTTGTTCAAAACGAGGAATGGTTTAACAAGCGGAGAATGAAGCACGTAGTGAAACTGGGCTACGCACTGACAGATGTATATAACTATGTAATGGCACAAACGCTTGAAATATAGCCAACCGATAGAAATATAGTCTATCAACAGTTGGATACACTACTGGCATCTATTGCCATTTTGCAAAATAGGTAACCTGCTATAGTCTATCAACAGTCGGGTATACTACTGGCTTCCATGGCCATTTTGTAATGTAGGTTGTCGGATATCTAATAATCTAGCATCAGTCGGAAACACTGTAGGCATCTAATGCCATTTTGATATTAATATAATAGGGCGCTATCCCCACTAATAGCACTTAATTAAAAATAAATCAAAATTTATTGATATAAATAATCATTTCTTCCTCCTTTCCTTATATCTAATTTAAAGCAATTAACTGATCTTTAAAAAAATTTAAAAATATATTATTTCAATCATAATCACTTCTCCTTTAAAATAATATTTAAAAATCAAACAATGATTTACTAAAGTTATCATGTTTTCAATTTTCTCAATTTGACTTAAATCACACCTTCGAGAAAAACTTAACTTAAATACATATACACATAATATATATATATATATATATATATATATATATATATATATATATATATATATATATATATATCTATTTAATTCATTTCTTAATATATATATATAAAATTATAAAAACAAATTATATATAATATTAATCATTAATACATATTATACTAAATATAATACATATTAATGTTATAATATAATAATAATAATAATAATATTATATATATTAATTTATTAAAATAAATATTAATATTTAATTTTTTTTGAAAAGGTAAAATGTTTGCCTCGGGCCGCATGCCAACCCTTAGGGTTGAGCCGCGCGGATCTCGGGTCATATGCAAAGTGAAAGACAGAGGATTTGGGCGTCGGCCGCGGGTTTCACAAGCGGCAAGGGGTTGTGTTGGTCGGGTGTTGGTTGTCGCAGTCGACCCTTGTGGTGGTCGGCGGTTGTGCACAGTCGTCCCCACAAGGGTAGCTCGGTTGTGCCTAGCACAACCGACCACCTCTGTGGTGGCGGTGGGGGTGGCTGGTGTAGCTCTCCATAGCGCCTCCCATGGGGGCAACTATGGGTCGAGCCCCAGCTGCCCAACAATAGCATTTTTATTTTTATTTTATTTTTGTTTAACAGAAAAAATTGATATAAAAAATGTTCTAAACCTTTTTTTTTTGTAAAAAAAAAATTCCTGTGGATTTCGAAATCCGCGTCCTTTCATGGGGGCTTTTTGAACAAAAATTTTAACAACATAACATTAAGAAAAAGAAATTTATATATATTCACCACTCAAATTGTAAATAAATTGAGAAAACTAAGTTGAAAAACAACCAGTTATAGCCAAGAATCATTTTTTTTTCTTTTGAAACTATTCATTTCAAAACAAAGGTTTTCTTCCAATTTTGAACAAGAATTAAATTGGGTTTGTTTTACAAATCAACAGAGGATTTAAATGTTTTTCAACATGAATTTTCAACAACAAATCATATGTAAATATAATTTCAAAACAACTAAATTTAAAAGCATGAACCTGGTATTCTTTAGCTTGAGGAGATCCAGATGGTGCACAGGTTCTTGCTTTGTTTCCCTCTTCAAATCAGCAATTTCCACAGATTCAATCCAAACCCACAAAACAGCAACAAATTCCTTCTTCTCCTCTATTTTCCATTTTTCATACTTGTTGAGAAAAAACTTATGAACAAAATTCAAATTATAAAGAAAATTTCTCAAAATATCCTTACAACTACCCTCATAAATTTTCAAAAACAGAATAACAAATATCTTTCTTTTTTTTAATTTTTGAATTCCAAATTTCCTAAAAATGCAATTTGAAACCTTTCCTTTAATTTTTAATTTCAACAATAAATCCATAACTTTAAAAGGAATAACTTATCTAATTTAAACATCATCAATTTAATTAATCAATAAAATTAATTTAATCCATGATTAAATTATTTATTAATTAAATTAAATTAATTACTAAAAGATATTACATTACTAACATAATATCAAATCAATTTTAATCCCCAATTTTAACTACAAAACATTTATTTTCCTTTATAACAAGTGATTAATAATCAAAGAGAAAGGGCAAATTTAACGCTACTTAACCTGACTAAGACCCTACGACACACTATGACTAGGGTGATGGCTTGGCATGAAAAACCTAGCACTATCTCCCAATCAAATGTCATTGGGCAATGGACACATTCAAACCTGTGAACCCAGGTGAAGTCGATGTCCTATACCTGTCAACCTGCAAACAAAGAGTATATCCACATGCATATATATGTCATAATTAAAAACACCATAAAGAGGAAATCATGGAATCGCAGGGCGCTCGCAAGCGAGTGATGCAATACCGTCCCCTTCACCAATACAGTATTACTAACTGACATATCTAACATATTACTTTAATCAAAAGCATAAAACATCATTAATTCGAATATCCACTTATGCTAATTCAAAACATGCCATCATAATAACATCATAATACAGTATCATCACATCAAGATACATCACCACATCACGACAAAATAGTGATCAACTATAATCGAGTACATAGTCAAAGTACAAACAGAAACTAAAGCATAATAAGGGGACAACACTGTTCACACAACAGAGCAAAACAGAGGGATATTGCATCCTCCCCCCTAGGGTCAGGCTTACCCTTGGAAGCCTACGAACAAATAGGGATAAATCTTCCTCATTCTAGTTGCATCTTCCCAAGTGGATGGCGTGTCATCCCTAGGATCCCATTGGATCCTAACTTGATCAATATCTCGCCCTCGAAGAGCGAGCGTTTTGTGCTTCATTACGGCCACAGGCTCCAAAGCTAGCTGCCCGTCCTCTACCTGTAATGCATTTCAATCAAGGACATGAGAAACGTCTGGATGGTACGACTAAAGAACTGAAACATGAAAAACATTGTGAATGTGCGAGAGACTGGGTGGTAAAGTAAGATGGTAAGCAACTAGACCAATCTTCTCGAGTATCTTGAAAGATGCGATAAAGTGAGGCACCAAATTAGAGCCCTTTCCATAATGGATGGGACTCTTTCATAGATGCACCCGCAAGAAGACTCTATCACCTACAACAAACTGACGATCCACTCTATGCACATCCGCATACTTCTTCTGCCTATCCTGCACTGCCACCAAGTGCTCTCTAATCCTATCCACCTGCTACTCCATATCTTGCAACATCTCAGGACCCAACACTATCCTATCCTCTAGTCGATCCCAACTAAAGGGAGTGCGACATGGTCTCCCATACAATGCTTGGAATGGAGGCATGCCAATAGAACTCTGGAAACCATTATTATAAGCAAACTCTACCAAATAGAGATAATCCTCCCATCATGTCTATTGATCCATCACATACATACAAAACATATCCTCAAGGATCTGATTGACCCTCTCAGTCTGTCCATCTGTCTCAAGGTGATAAGTTGAACTGAAGTTCAATTGTGTCCTCATCACATGTTGTAATTGTCGGGGATATGGATTCGGTCTGTCATCAAGATAGGCATCTAAGACAGTAGTGCCTTAGTGATTTCAATTCAAAATCACAACAAAGACACAACCAACTATGCTATAAAGTGGAAACAAGCACAGTTGATCCCCCATTGATCCTCTGAGAGAAATGAATGCAACAAGAAATAGATTCAACATAACCAGATACCATGAAAGACAAAAAAAGGAAGACTCAAAGATATACGTGGGGAAAACCCTTTCAAGTAAAAACCCCACACTCCAAAATTTTGAGCCATTGTATTATTCAGCAACAAAACCAGTTACAATACAATATCAGGCTCAAAGCCACTACAGGAGTTACATCTTGTTTTACTAGAGAAGTAATAGGTACCCGCAAGATTCCTCTTAGCTCCTCAGATGACTGTCACAGCCAGCCTCATGGCCAACCCATTCATTCGGCCTCCAATGATTCCCATGCCCAGATCCGAGAGATAGAGTGTTCACAATTACATTGCCTAAGCAAACTACTCGAACACCCTCTCCATCTCTCTACAAATCTCTTCACACCTTCGGCTCTCCAACTTGTAAGTCCAACTGTTGCAATCTCGCATCATGCATCATGCATTATGCTTGCAGCCCCATGCTCATGCATTCACATGCCCGCACATCCTGCTCGCAGTCTCATGGTTGCGCATTTAGCTCTCACATCTCACACTTGCTCTGCAACCCACGACTCTTGCAGACTCGTCGAACTTCCTTTTGAAATAATACATCTCTCATCCATTATGCAACTAACTCAACAAGAGCAAAGAAGACCATCCGCAAATCACGCATCTGGCCGGATCTGACAGATCTCCCTGCAATGAGTCATTTAGGCATTCAATGCCATTCCAAAAACGGGTTTAGCTCCGCCAACCTTCGTTGACAAAACATGCAACACAACAAGTTAGGTAACCAATCCAATCACTATTCAACCAGGGATGCTGGCCCAAAAGACCCATCAAGAATATCGCTAATGAGCAACCAAAATCAACATGCCGTAAAAGACTTTGCCAAGGAAACAAGAGAATTTGCCTAAGTCTTCAAAGGGGGTCACCAGAAAGTTGAGGCATAATTCCCAACAGTAATGAAGTCCAAAGAGCTGAGGTAAACATTGGATCCCTATCAGAAATAATCCGACGTGGAATACCATGTAACCTCACTATGTCCTCCATGAACACTCTAGCTACGGACGATATAGTATAGGAAGAGCGCATAGGTGAGAAGTGTGCCACCTTCATCAACCTATCCACTGTCATCATAATCGTATCATGTCATCTTTAAGATTTGGGTAACCCAACAATGAAATCCAATGAGATTATATCCCACTTCCACTCTGGTACTAAATGTGGTTGCAAAAGCCCTACCGAATGTTGGTGTTTAGCCTTAACTTGCTAACACTCTAGACATCACGACACATAATCCACGATATCACGCTTCATCCCTGGCCAAAAATACAAATAACGCAAATCTGCATGCATCTTCTTCACCCCAGGATGGGCTGAATAAGGTGCACGATGTGCCTCAATCATGACCAAGGTGTGAAGATCACCTAATGAAGGAACATATATGCATCCCATGTGTCCCTAAAATCTCATCTGGAAAGACATTAGAATATGCCTGAAGAATGGGGTGACTATCAAGAGAAACTTTCTCTTCTCCACTTCCCAGATCCAAGTCATCCACTGTAACAACAAACAACTGGAAACCCTGACGCACACACCTTCTCAACTGCATAGCTGAGATGACCCTCAAAGAAATTAGCCTTTGGACTCCCACTATCTCTACCTCTCTACCAGATGCCTCAATGCATCGAATTGACTTACGTCAACTATCTATGACTGCACTATGTGCCTCCAACCAATCCATCCCTATGACAATGTCATAAGAATCCAAAGGAATAACTTGAAGGTCCATTGTAGTATGGAGAGTCCAAGCTCCAATCTACACTCTGGTACAAGGGAATGGGATGCGACTTTCACACCCGAGGCTAACTCTACTTGCCACCTATCGACTTGCCTTATCGCACCCAGTCTACATCATGTCACAACGGAAGAATAAATGAAAGAGTCTGATGCTCCATAATCAAACAAAATGGTAACTAGGTTACCCATCAACATACCATATGTCGTGACCACTATGCCTTGATGCTCTATCTGGCGGTTATCAACTGCTGCAAAAACCCGATGCCCTTTGCCTGCATCACCAACTGTCAGCTCAGATGGTGCTGGTCCCTGAGAGAAACCCGATGTACCCCTGTTGGGACACATTCTAGCTATGTGACCCTATTGGCCACAATCAAAACACCTTGTTCCTTTGTCATAGCCTCTACCTCCAAATGGTGCGCTAAACTGTTGCACACTACCCTTGAAAGTAGACTGTGAACTCTGTGTCAGTTGATCATAGCTAAAGCATTTTGCACGCCTCTAGTTTTTGTCCCCCTGCCTCTGCTGGAAACCTTTATGTTTCCCTTGCAATACCTACTGCTGTTGTTGACCACCCTGAGATGGCCCCTGTTGAGACCTAGGAGGTACACCTCCCTGAGGCTGACCTCCTCGAGCGCTAGTCCCTGTCGTTGAACTACTACCAATCAGTACACTCATGTGACCTCCAAGTGCCATAGTCAGATTCTCCTCAATAAGGTGTGCTTTCTCCACTGCTACCTCCATGGTTTTGGGTTCGAAGACCCTCACACCACCGCTGAGACAAGCATTTAAGCCCCTGACAAAATGGTGCACCAACATACTCTCATCGTCACCAATCCCTGCAAACTATTTGAGCTCATAAAAGCGTTGCTCATATTGCTCAATAGATAAGGCCATCTGGCACAAGGCATGAAACTCATTGCCTTGACCCTGACGCCAATGCTCAGATAGGAAACGAGCCTTGAATCGCTCTAGGAAGATCTTCCAAGATACTGAGTGAATATCAATATGGCACTTTTGCTCCTCTAGTATCCACCATGTGGATGTGAACCCTCTCAATTGCATGATAGCGTAACATGCTTTGGTGTTACTGCCATATGGGTGCATGGAAAAACACCTATCAAGATCTATAAGTCAAGTCTCAGCCTCTAAACTAGTACTTGATCCATCATACAATGGAGGATGTGCCTTGAGTAGGTTCCTCATATGCGACTCAGACTGGGGTAGAACTTCCCTCACAACTGGATTAACCTGAACCTCTATCTACCTCTGACCAAGGAGTGCCAAAGCCTCCTCAAGCGCTCTACGCACAACCTCAATCCCTGGTGGATCTTGCTGACGATCACTAACCCCTAGTGCATTATGAGATGCCTGATGTTCTTTCTGGTCTGGTATAAGAGGAACAAGAGGAGGAGAGTCATGCCGAATCCCACTATGACCGCCTATACAGTCACTTCCACGCCCTCTACCTCTTCCGCGTCTGGAAGGCATAATCCTGCACAGACACATCAAGGTATTAGGCAAGGTACACAACTTAAAAGCCTAAACATCTAAAAGTTTAATGGGTCCATCATAATCCCAGAGTACCCATTGTTTAAACCTAGGCTCTGATACCCTGTATAACGCCCCGCCACACAACCCTAGAGGAAGTTGCAAACAACTACTTAAATAAACTATTTTTTTTTTGTTTAAGTACAATTAACATGCAAGTTCACTACCTAATGCCAACAACCTCTAAGGTTGCAAGACAGAGGTTATTTAGAACCTCAACAAAAAAACATGAATCTAAACCATGTCATTTAATTACTTATGAAATTAAACACATACATTCCAAATAAGATAAATTACATCAAAGCATAAGAGATAACTTCCAATTTTATTTATCTATAATTAAATAATACGATTACATCTCTCATTCCCCGAATGAGGCAAGTCTAATAAATATGGTTACAATTACAACTTTCCACCTCGATAACAAATGAGGGGTAATAAATCACAAGATCAACTGAAATAGATAAGGCATGAAATGATACTGGATCATACAAGCTCTCCAACTGGAAATCTCGTCCACACGATCAAGAAGAAAAACCCAATGGAGTAAGGTGCACATTCCACCCAACCAAGTGGAACCCAAAGGTCCACCCCCCATGCTAGGAGATAGTAACGAGGATTTATAACCAAAACCATCTACCTCAAGACACAGGCTAAAACATAACCGAACTGAATTAAATACAAAACATCACTTAACACAATGGTTACAATGCTTCCAAAATTACGTAATCAAATGCATCACTGATGCGAACATATTGTTGAATTAGGAGAAGTGTCATCACAATGTTACATGGGTTATCCTAGTGAGTCTTCCTAAGCCTCGACCCCCATCTCGAGTTATCCCGATAACCTCTAACGACTTTCGGCCCCTCATGCAATCCAATGCGGAATCAATCATCTTTCGTAGAGACAAGATAATGATCTTGCCATTCCAGGCCTTCTCATCTCAACCCAAGTCTTTACAAGCCCTTACGTCCATGAGCGAGGCATAATTATCTTATTAAGTGTTTGATACTATGTGATACTCTAATAATTTAATTACGTTATCACTGGATTAACTAACTTGCAATGAGTTATCCTGGCACCACTTTGTGTGTCGGCCCTCGTTGCAAGCCACTCCTCTAAGAAAACACGTGGAACAACTCCACAACCCCAAGGGTACACAAGTGCAACTTAAGGATATCAAATCCCTATCCATGACCTACAGTCAACACATTTTCGTTTGTGATAACCGGGTAACAAACTGGATATAGTTAAACGCACTACCCAAGGCAATCCAAAAGTTGACTAACACAATACGACAACCCACATACTTGAAACCTCGATCTAGAAGACTTATCATTCTCTATAACTCAAATTCCCCCAAACGATAACAAAAAACCGTTCACAATTAAGATGAGAATTAAATTCTACTTTGGATTCACTAAATCCATTTCCTTATTAACATTCAGCAATTTTTTGCATTAATTAAATTGAATTAAAATATGTGTTTTCAAATAAGGGAGAAATTAACACTAAGTATTTAATTCCCTTACTTGCATTTAAATAATGAAAAATTAACTAGTTCATCATATAAATCAAAATTTATTGATATAAATAATCATTTCTTCCTCTTTTCCTTATATCTAATTTAAAGCAATTAACTGGTCTTTAAAAAAAAACATATTATTTCAATCATAATGACTTCTCCTTTAAAATAATATTTAAAAATCAAACAATGATTTACTAAAGTTATCATGTTTTCAATTTTCCCAATTTGACTTAAATCATGCCTTCAAAAAAAACTTAACTTAAATACATATACACATAATATATATATATATATATATATATATAGACCATTTATATATATATATATATATATATATATATATATATATATATATATATATATATATATCTATTTAATTCATTTCTTAATATATATATATAAAATTATAAAAACAAATTATATATAATATTAATCATTAATACATATTATACTAAATATAATACATATTAATGTTATAATATAATAATAATAATAATAATATTATATATATTAATTTATTAAAATAAATATTAATATTTAATTTTTTTTGAAAAGGTAAAATGTTTGCCTCGGGCCGCATGCCAACCCTTAGGGTTGAGCCGCGCGGATCTCGGGTCATATGCAAAGTGAAAGACAGAGGATTTGGGCGTCGGCCGCGGGTTTCACAAGCGGCAAGGGGTTGTGTTGGTCGGGTGTTGGTTGTCGCAGTCGACCCTTGTGGTGGTCGGCGGTTGTGCACAGTCGTCCCCACAAGGGTAGCTCGGTTGTGCCTAGCACAACCGACCACCTCTGTGGTGGCGGTGGGGGTGGCTGGTGTAGCTCTCCATAGCGCCTCCCATGGGGGCAACTATGGGTCGAGCCCCAGCTGCCCAACAATAGCATTTTTATTTTTATTTTATTTTTGTTTAACAGAAAAAATTGATATAAAAAATGTTCTAAACCTTTTTTTTTTGTAAAAAAAAAATTCCTGTGGATTTCGAAATCCGCGTCCTTTCATGGGGGCTTTTTGAACAAAAATTTTAACAACATAACATTAAGAAAAAGAAATTTATATATATTCACCACTCAAATTGTAAATAAATTGAGAAAACTAAGTTGAAAAACAACCAGTTATAGCCAAGAATCATTTTTTTTTCTTTTGAAACTATTCATTTCAAAACAAAGGTTTTCTTCCAATTTTGAACAAGAATTAAATTGGGTTTGTTTTACAAATCAACAGAGGATTTAAATGTTTTTCAACATGAATTTTCAACAACAAATCATATGTAAATATAATTTCAAAACAACTAAATTTAAAAGCATGAACCTGGTATTCTTTAGCTTGAGGAGATCCAGATGGTGCACAGGTTCTTGCTTTGTTTCCCTCTTCAAATCAGCAATTTCCACAGATTCAATCCAAACCCACAAAACAGCAACAAATTCCTTCTTCTCCTCTATTTTCCATTTTTCATACTTGTTGAGAAAAAACTTATGAACAAAATTCAAATTATAAAGAAAATTTCTCAAAATATCCTTACAACTACCCTCATAAATTTTCAAAAACAGAATAACAAATATCTTTCTTTTTTTTAATTTTTGAATTCCAAATTTCCTAAAAATGCAATTTGAAACCTTTCCTTTAATTTTTAATTTCAACAATAAATCCATAACTTTAAAAGGAATAACTTATCTAATTTAAACATCATCAATTTAATTAATCAATAAAATTAATTTAATCCATGATTAAATTATTTATTAATTAAATTAAATTAATTACTAAAAGATATTACATTACTAACATAATATCAAATCAATTTTAATCCCCAATTTTAACTACAAAACATTTATTTTCCTTTATAACAAGTGATTAATAATCAAAGAGAAAGGGCAAATTTAACGCTACTTAACCTGACTAAGACCCTACGACACACTATGACTAGGGTGATGGCTTGGCATGAAAAACCTAGCACTATCTCCCAATCAAATGTCATTGGGCAATGGACACATTCAAACCTGTGAACCCAGGTGAAGTCGATGTCCTATACCTGTCAACCTGCAAACAAAGAGTATATCCACATGCATATATATGTCATAATTAAAAACACCATAAAGAGGAAATCATGGAATCGCAGGGCGCTCGCAAGCGAGTGATGCAATACCGTCCCCTTCACCAATACAGTATTACTAACTGACATATCTAACATATTACTTTAATCAAAAGCATAAAACATCATTAATTCGAATATCCACTTATGCTAATTCAAAACATGCCATCATAATAACATCATAATACAGTATCATCACATCAAGATACATCACCACATCACGACAAAATAGTGATCAACTATAATCGAGTACATAGTCAAAGTACAAACAGAAACTAAAGCATAATAAGGGGACAACACTGTTCACACAACAGAGCAAAACAGAGGGATATTGCATCCTCCCCCCTAGGGTCAGGCTTACCCTTGGAAGCCTACGAACAAATAGGGATAAATCTTCCTCATTCTAGTTGCATCTTCCCAAGTGGATGGCGTGTCATCCCTAGGATCCCATTGGATCCTAACTTGATCAATATCTCGCCCTCGAAGAGCGAGCGTTTTGTGCTTCATTACGGCCACAGGCTCCAAAGCTAGCTGCCCGTCCTCTACCTGTAATGCATTTCAATCAAGGACATGAGAAACGTCTGGATGGTACGACTAAAGAACTGAAACATGAAAAACATTGTGAATGTGCGAGAGACTGGGTGGTAAAGTAAGATGGTAAGCAACTAGACCAATCTTCTCGAGTATCTTGAAAGATGCGATAAAGTGAGGCACCAAATTAGAGCCCTTTCCATAATGGATGGGACTCTTTCATAGATGCACCCGCAAGAAGACTCTATCACCTACAACAAACTGACGATCCACTCTATGCACATCCGCATACTTCTTCTGCCTATCCTGCACTGCCACCAAGTGCTCTCTAATCCTATCCACCTGCTACTCCATATCTTGCAACATCTCAGGACCCAACACTATCCTATCCTCTAGTCGATCCCAACTAAAGGGAGTGCGACATGGTCTCCCATACAATGCTTGGAATGGAGGCATGCCAATAGAACTCTGGAAACCATTATTATAAGCAAACTCTACCAAATAGAGATAATCCTCCCATCATGTCTATTGATCCATCACATACATACAAAACATATCCTCAAGGATCTGATTGACCCTCTCAGTCTGTCCATCTGTCTCAAGGTGATAAGTTGAACTGAAGTTCAATTGTGTCCTCATCACATGTTGTAATTGTCGGGGATATGGATTCGGTCTGTCATCAAGATAGGCATCTAAGACAGTAGTGCCTTAGTGATTTCAATTCAAAATCACAACAAAGACACAACCAACTATGCTATAAAGTGGAAACAAGCACAGTTGATCCCCCATTGATCCTCTGAGAGAAATGAATGCAACAAGAAATAGATTCAACATAACCAGATACCATGAAAGACAAAAAAAGGAAGACTCAAAGATATACGTGGGGAAAACCCTTTCAAGTAAAAACCCCACACTCCAAAATTTTGAGCCATTGTATTATTCAGCAACAAAACCAGTTACAATACAATATCAGGCTCAAAGCCACTACAGGAGTTACATCTTGTTTTACTAGAGAAGTAATAGGTACCCGCAAGATTCCTCTTAGCTCCTCAGATGACTGTCACAGCCAGCCTCATGGCCAACCCATTCATTCGGCCTCCAATGATTCCCATGCCCAGATCCGAGAGATAGAGTGTTCACAATTACATTGCCTAAGCAAACTACTCGAACACCCTCTCCATCTCTCTACAAATCTCTTCACACCTTCGGCTCTCCAACTTGTAAGTCCAACTGTTGCAATCTCGCATCATGCATCATGCATTATGCTTGCAGCCCCATGCTCATGCATTCACATGCCCGCACATCCTGCTCGCAGTCTCATGGTTGCGCATTTAGCTCTCACATCTCACACTTGCTCTGCAACCCACGACTCTTGCAGACTCGTCGAACTTCCTTTTGAAATAATACATCTCTCATCCATTATGCAACTAACTCAACAAGAGCAAAGAAGACCATCCGCAAATCACGCATCTGGCCGGATCTGACAGATCTCCCTGCAATGAGTCATTTAGGCATTCAATGCCATTCCAAAAACGGGTTTAGCTCCGCCAACCTTCGTTGACAAAACATGCAACACAACAAGTTAGGTAACCATCCAATCACTATTCAACCAGGTGCCACGCGTCCAAGACCCATTAGCAATCGCAGCTGACAGAGCAACCAAAATGGTCAAATAGACATCGGGCGTGTCCAAGGCTTCAAGCCAAACCTAACACTGTCGGAGCCGGAGTCGGAACAAGAGTCGAAATAGGACTCCATCGAAAAAGCACACTGCCGGAGTCGGAGTCGGAGACGGAGACGAAACTGGAGTCGAAACATGACTCCACCGAAATTACAGGTTCAAGAACCAAATCGGTTCCGCGTCCGCTCGTGGCAAAGAGGAACAGATCGAAAACAAGACTGATCGAGTAAAGTCAACTCGGGGTCAAACCAAGACGGGAGCATAAAGGATCAAAGTCGGAGTCGGGGACGGAACAGGAACAGGAACAGAAACAGGACTTTACCAAAAGTCCAAGATCAAGAACCAAACCGGTTTCGGTTCCGCCTCCGCCAACTGCTGGAAACAACAATCCAAAACATGGGCAAAGCGGAGGAAAGCTCCCCAAGGAGAATCCAAACATCCAGAGGAACTAGATCACAAAAGCAGGAGTCAAACTCGAAGTCGGAACAGGAACATGAACATGGCAAACAAACATTGCCAACTTCCAAAACCGGTTCCGCCTCTGCCAGAACCAAGCGGAGAGCAACAGACTGCCGGAGCCGGATCCAGAGCCAAACCCGAAACATGACAAAAGGAACAATGCCAGGTTCCAATCCGGATCCCCCTCCACTAGAACAAAACTTGAAGAACCAAGAAAGCGGGGAGCGGAGCTGGAGACGGAACGGGACCAAGACCCGGAACAAGGCAAATGGAACAATGCCAAGTTCCATCCCGGTTTCGCCTTCGCCAGAACAAAAGACTTTGCCAAGGAAACAAGAGAATTTGCCTAAGTCTTCAAAGGGGGTCACCAGAAAGTTGAGGCATAATTCCCAACAGTAATGAAGTCCAAAGAGCTGAGGTAAACATTGGATCCCTATCAGAAATAATCCGACGTGGAATACCATGTAACCTCACTATGTCCTCCATGAACACTCTAGCTACGGACGATATAGTATAGGAAGAGCGCATAGGTGAGAAGTGTGCCACCTTCATCAACCTATCCACTGTCATCATAATCGTATCATGTCATCTTTAAGATTTGGGTAACCCAACAATGAAATCCAATGAGATTATATCCCACTTCCACTCTGGTACTAAATGTGGTTGCAAAAGCCCTACCGAATGTTGGTGTTTAGCCTTAACTTGCTAACACTCTAGACATCACGACACATAATCCACGATATCACGCTTCATCCCTGGCCAAAAATACAAATAACGCAAATCTGCATGCATCTTCTTCACCCCAGGATGGGCTGAATAAGGTGCACGATGTGCCTCAATCATGACCAAGGTGTGAAGATCACCTAATGAAGGAACATATATGCATCCCATGTGTCCCTAAAATCTCATCTGGAAAGACATTAGAATATGCCTGAAGAATGGGGTGACTATCAAGAGAAACTTTCTCTTCTCCACTTCCCAGATCCAAGTCATCCACTGTAACAACAAACAACTGGAAACCCTGACGCACACACCTTCTCAACTGCATAGCTGAGATGACCCTCAAAGAAATTAGCCTTTGGACTCCCACTATCTCTACCTCTCTACCAGATGCCTCAATGCATCGAATTGACTTACGTCAACTATCTATGACTGCACTATGTGCCTCCAACCAATCCATCCCTATGACAATGTCATAAGAATCCAAAGGAATAACTTGAAGGTCCATTGTAGTATGGAGAGTCCAAGCTCCAATCTACACTCTGGTACAAGGGAATGGGATGCGACTTTCACACCCGAGGCTAACTCTACTTGCCACCTATCGACTTGCCTTATCGCACCCAGTCTACATCATGTCACAACGGAAGAATAAATGAAAGAGTCTGATGCTCCATAATCAAACAAAATGGTAACTAGGTTACCCATCAACATACCATATGTCGTGACCACTATGCCTTGATGCTCTATCTGGCGGTTATCAACTGCTGCAAAAACCCGATGCCCTTTGCCTGCATCACCAACTGTCAGCTCAGATGGTGCTGGTCCCTGAGAGAAACCCGATGTACCCCTGTTGGGACACATTCTAGCTATGTGACCCTATTGGCCACAATCAAAACACCTTGTTCCTTTGTCATAGCCTCTACCTCCAAATGGTGCGCTAAACTGTTGCACACTACCCTTGAAAGTAGACTGTGAACTCTGTGTCAGTTGATCATAGCTAAAGCATTTTGCACGCCTCTAGTTTTTGTCCCCCTGCCTCTGCTGGAAACCTTTATGTTTCCCTTGCAATACCTACTGCTGTTGTTGACCACCCTGAGATGGCCCCTGTTGAGACCTAGGAGGTACACCTCCCTGAGGCTGACCTCCTCGAGCGCTAGTCCCTGTCGTTGAACTACTACCAATCAGTACACTCATGTGACCTCCAAGTGCCATAGTCAGATTCTCCTCAATAAGGTGTGCTTTCTCCACTGCTACCTCCATGGTTTTGGGTTCGAAGACCCTCACACCACCGCTGAGACAAGCATTTAAGCCCCTGACAAAATGGTGCACCAACATACTCTCATCGTCACCAATCCCTGCAAACTATTTGAGCTCATAAAAGCGTTGCTCATATTGCTCAATAGATAAGGCCATCTGGCACAAGGCATGAAACTCATTGCCTTGACCCTGACGCCAATGCTCAGATAGGAAACGAGCCTTGAATCGCTCTAGGAAGATCTTCCAAGATACTGAGTGAATATCAATATGGCACTTTTGCTCCTCTAGTATCCACCATGTGGATGTGAACCCTCTCAATTGCATGATAGCGTAACATGCTTTGGTGTTACTGCCATATGGGTGCATGGAAAAACACCTATCAAGATCTATAAGTCAAGTCTCAGCCTCTAAACTAGTACTTGATCCATCATACAATGGAGGATGTGCCTTGAGTAGGTTCCTCATATGCGACTCAGACTGGGGTAGAACTTCCCTCACAACTGGATTAACCTGAACCTCTATCTACCTCTGACCAAGGAGTGCCAAAGCCTCCTCAAGCGCTCTACGCACAACCTCAATCCCTGGTGGATCTTGCTGACGATCACTAACCCCTAGTGCATTATGAGATGCCTGATGTTCTTTCTGGTCTGGTATAAGAGGAACAAGAGGAGGAGAGTCATGCCGAATCCCACTATGACCGCCTATACAGTCACTTCCACGCCCTCTACCTCTTCCGCGTCTGGAAGGCATAATCCTGCACAGACACATCAAGGTATTAGGCAAGGTACACAACTTAAAAGCCTAAACATCTAAAAGTTTAATGGGTCCATCATAATCCCAGAGTACCCATTGTTTAAACCTAGGCTCTGATACCCTGTATAACGCCCCGCCACACAACCCTAGAGGAAGTTGCAAACAACTACTTAAATAAACTATTTTTTTTTTGTTTAAGTACAATTAACATGCAAGTTCACTACCTAATGCCAACAACCTCTAAGGTTGCAAGACAGAGGTTATTTAGAACCTCAACAAAAAAACATGAATCTAAACCATGTCATTTAATTACTTATGAAATTAAACACATACATTCCAAATAAGATAAATTACATCAAAGCATAAGAGATAACTTCCAATTTTATTTATCTATAATTAAATAATACGATTACATCTCTCATTCCCCGAATGAGGCAAGTCTAATAAATATGGTTACAATTACAACTTTCCACCTCGATAACAAATGAGGGGTAATAAATCACAAGATCAACTGAAATAGATAAGGCATGAAATGATACTGGATCATACAAGCTCTCCAACTGGAAATCTCGTCCACACGATCAAGAAGAAAAACCCAATGGAGTAAGGTGCACATTCCACCCAACCAAGTGGAACCCAAAGGTCCACCCCCCATGCTAGGAGATAGTAACGAGGATTTATAACCAAAACCATCTACCTCAAGACACAGGCTAAAACATAACCGAACTGAATTAAATACAAAACATCACTTAACACAATGGTTACAATGCTTCCAAAATTACGTAATCAAATGCATCACTGATGCGAACATATTGTTGAATTAGGAGAAGTGTCATCACAATGTTACATGGGTTATCCTAGTGAGTCTTCCTAAGCCTCGACCCCCATCTCGAGTTATCCCGATAACCTCTAACGACTTTCGGCCCCTCATGCAATCCAATGCGGAATCAATCATCTTTCGTAGAGACAAGATAATGATCTTGCCATTCCAGGCCTTCTCATCTCAACCCAAGTCTTTACAAGCCCTTACGTCCATGAGCGAGGCATAATTATCTTATTAAGTGTTTGATACTATGTGATACTCTAATAATTTAATTACGTTATCACTGGATTAACTAACTTGCAATGAGTTATCCTGGCACCACTTTGTGTGTCGGCCCTCGTTGCAAGCCACTCCTCTAAGAAAACACGTGGAACAACTCCACAACCCCAAGGGTACACAAGTGCAACTTAAGGATATCAAATCCCTATCCATGACCTACAGTCAACACATTTTCGTTTGTGATAACCGGGTAACAAACTGGATATAGTTAAACGCACTACCCAAGGCAATCCAAAAGTTGACTAACACAATACGACAACCCACATACTTGAAACCTCGATCTAGAAGACTTATCATTCTCTATAACTCAAATTCCCCCAAACGATAACAAAAAACCGTTCACAATTAAGATGAGAATTAAATTCTACTTTGGATTCACTAAATCCATTTCCTTATTAACATTCAGCAATTTTTTGCATTAATTAAATTGAATTAAAATATGTGTTTTCAAATAAGGGAGAAATTAACACTAAGTATTTAATTCCCTTACTTGCATTTAAATAATGAAAAATTAACTAGTTCATCATATAAATCAAAATTTATTGATATAAATAATCATTTCTTCCTCTTTTCCTTATATCTAATTTAAAGCAATTAACTGGTCTTTAAAAAAAAACATATTATTTCAATCATAATGACTTCTCCTTTAAAATAATATTTAAAAATCAAACAATGATTTACTAAAGTTATCATGTTTTCAATTTTCCCAATTTGACTTAAATCATGCCTTCAAAAAAAACTTAACTTAAATACATATACACATAATATATATATATATATATATATATATATATATAATTCATTTATATATATATATATATATATATATATATATATATATATATATATATATATATATATATATATATATATATATATATATATATATAATTATAGAAACAAATTATATATAATATTAATCATTAATACATATTATACTAAATATAATACATATTAATATATTAATATTATAATATAATAATAATAATATTATATATTAATTTATTAAAATAAATATTAATATTTTATATTTTTTGAAAAGGTAAAATGTTTGCCTTGGGCTGCACGGATCTTGGGTCATGTGCAAAGTGAAAGGCGGAGGATTTGGGCGTCGTCTGCGAGTTTCATAGGCGACGAGGGGTTATGTTGGTCAGGCGTCAGTTGTCACAATCGACCCTTGTGGTGGTCGGCGGTTGGGATTGTGTTGGTCGGGCGTTGGCTGTCACAGGCGACCCTTGTGGTGGTTGGCGGCTATGCACAACCGTCCCCACCGCAGGGGCGGCTGGCACGGCTCCCCACAACACCTCCCATGGGGGCGGCGATGGGTCGAGCCCCCAATTGCCCAACAATAATAATTTATTTATTTTTGTTTAACAAAAAACTTTGATATAAAAAAATTTTTGAACCTTTTTTTTTTTTGTAAAAAAAAATTCCTACGGATTTAGAAATCTACGCCCTTTCATGGGGGCTTTTTGAACAAAAGTTTGAACAGCATATCATTAAGAAAAATATATATATATTTATTTATATTTTCACCACTGAAATTGTAAATAAATTGAGAAAACTAAGTTGAAAAACAACAAGAACCATTTTTTATTGTTTTGAAACTATTCATTTCAAAAGAGAGGTTTTCTTCCAATTTTGAACAAGAATTAAATTGGGTTTGTTTTGCAAATCAACAGAGGATTTCAATGTTTTTCAACATGAATTTTCAACAACAAATCATACGTAAATATAATTTCAAAACAACTAAATTTAAAAGCATGAACCTGGTATTCTCAAGTTTGAGGAGATCTAGATGGTGCACAGGTTCTTGCTTTGTTTCCCTCTTCAGATCAACAATTTCCACTGATTCAATCCAAACCCACCAAACAGCAAAAAATTCCTTCTTCTCCTCTATTTTCCATTTTTCATACTTGTTGAGAAAAACTTATGAAGAAAATTCAAATAATAAAGAAAATTCTCAAAATATCCATGCAACCACCCTCATAAATTTTCAAAAATAGAATAACAAATATCTTTCATTCTAAAAAAATTTTGAATTCCAAATTTCCTAAAAATGCAATTTGAAACCTTTTCTTTAATTTTTAATTTCAACAATAAATCCATAACTTAAAAAAAAATAACTTATCTAATTTAAACATCATTAATTTAATTAATCAATAAAATTAATTTAATCCATGATTAAATTATTTATTAATTAAATTAAATTAAATAATAAAATAAATTACATTACTAACATAATATCAGATCAATTTTAATCCTCAATTTTAACTATAGAAGCATTTATTTTCCTTTATAACAAGTGATTAATAATCAAAGAGAAAGGGCAAATTTAACACAACTTAACTCGACTAAGACCCAATGACACACTATGACTAGGGTGATGGCTTGGCACAGAAAACCTAGCTACTATCTTCCAATCGAATGTCATTGGGCAATGGACACACTCAAACCTATGAACCCAGGTGGAGTTGATGTCATATACATGTCAACCTACGAACAAAGAGTATATCCACATGCATATATATGTCATAATTAAAACACACCATGAAGAGGAAATCATGGAATCGTAGGGTGCTCACAAGCGAGTGATGCGATACCGTCCCCTTCACCAATATAGTATTACTAACTGACATATCTAACATATTACTTTAATCAAAAGAATAAAACATCATTAATTCGAGTATCCACTTATGCTAATTCAAAACATGCTATCATAATAAAATCAGAATGCAATATCATCACATAGAGATACATCACCACATCATGAAAAAATAGTGATCAACCGTAACCGAGTACATAGTCAAAGTACAAACAAAAACTAAAGCATAATAAGGGGACAACACTATTCGCACAACAGAGCAAAACAGAGAGGTATTACATGTAAATTGAGTTAGGTTTGGGTTATTTGCTAACATGTTTGTCAAAATGTGTCACTTGTACACTAGTCAGTAGGTTAGGAACAATCTAGTCAAAGTGAGAAAAAAATAAAGGGAAAAGTGTAAGATAGATTTTTTCATCATTTTTACTTGCTTGTTTTTTCATCATATTTACTTTCATGTTGATTGCTTATTTTACATTTTTTGATGTCAATGTAAAACAAGCAATCAACATGAAAGTAAATATTAAGACACTCAAAAAAATGATAGGGATAAGGATATCAATCTAGTATATTTCTCTCATAATAAGTGATCCATCTTAAAATCTACATCATATAAGAATTTCAATGACCACCATCTAACACTTAAAATAGGCATAAACTACAACTTTCTTGAAATTTCAATAATAAAAAATAAAAAGGATAAGGGATTTTACCTAGAATGAAAATATTAAATCATACTCAAAGCTAAAGAAGCAATGTGATGATTTAGAGTGCTTCGAGATTTAACTAGAGGTAAGATTTTTTCATCAACATTTTGGATCACAAGTGTGATCCATCATCTAGATGAGGAAGAATACATTTGTTTACAGATCAATGTTTCATAACACAATTGATTCATCATCGAGATGAGGAAGAAAAATATTTCTTCCTATCTTGATGATGGATCACAAAGTGTGATTTCAAATATTGATGCAAAAAAAATTGCACAATTAAATCTAAAAGCACTCTAATTCATCTTCATGGACCTTGGAAAAAGCATGCCTAATGAGTAATTTGATTCCATATAAAGTGGAAGTGGTCTTATATTAGTCACTACAACCATACTCATCAGAGGAACATTAATGATATTATATGTTCCCCTTCTAATTAGTTGCATACAAGAGATGCAAGAAATTGGAAGGGAGAGATATGGTAATGTAAAACTATATAAGCTTATAAGAATGTAAAAATATTAGTGTGTGATAAATATGTACAAAAACATAATATAATAAAATATATTACACAAAAGAAGAATGAAACAACAAATGCTTGGAAATACAATGAGAAACAATTATAAATACTTGATAGTAATATGACACTTTGAGGGGGCAGCCCTTAAATTTCCTCAACAAGAATAGAATTTGGAATACAATGATAATAAACTAACAACTAGCTCCTATATATACCATACTACTACCTTGGATGCCATTTGGTTTGACTTAATTATATGTTTAAGACTAGGTCAATGATTTTATAACTTAATTAAAGGTTATGTTTCATGTCACATTTCAATCATTCCAAGTATGTACATATTAGGTCTTTACTTGTCTCTCCCATGTTTTTGTATGTGGTGTGTTTTCCCTTCCCAAGTATGCTTTATCTTCCAACTTTATTCTTCCTTCCTAATAAACTTTCAAACTTTCCCTTATTAGTATGCTTGTTGTTCAACCCATAATGCCTTGTCCTATAGTTTGAGTCTTGTGATATGGCCAACCCTTGATCCTTGATATTTTTTTATATATTTATGTTGCCCTACTAAATTCCCAATGTGTTTTGTGTTGTGTCTAGTAGTATATATTTGGTGTCATTTCTTTCAAAGTGGAATATTTCCTATCCATGATCACTGTTCAAATTTGAAGTAGCAGGTGTACATGGTGGTTGACCTATTATGTTTATGGAAGATATAAAAGAGTGAATATTTGCATTTGGTATCATCATCTACAATTATCCAAATTCCTTTCAAAATATGTTTGAGTACTTATGTTCAAGCATGGTAATCCTAGGAAAAAAACCTCAATGATATTAAAGGGTGATCTCATACAAATTTTGCATTGAACTTCATTAGACGCAAACTCTAGCTGCATTTTATTGATCCAATTTGTCATTGTTGTTGGTATGTGTAGCACTTAAAATTGTCCTGATCCATATCATGCATTTGATTTTATTTACTAGCACTATTTTCATCCTGATTCAATCATTCTCGACTATTTAATTAAATAATCCTGATTGTTTAATTAAATTCATTATTTTCTTCTATTAATCGGGTAAGCAACAATATTTGATTAATTCACCTCTTTCGTACTAATTTTCATCCTATTTGATTGATTAATGTGAATTATTTAATTAAATCCTTTAATTCTTCTCATTTTCAATTAAATAATCTTAATTGTTTAACTAAATTTCATTATTTCCCCTTTTTGATTAAATGATCTAATTATTTAATTAAAATCTCAAATTCTTCTAACTTACATAATTAAATAACATTTTAATTATTTAATTGACTAATTTCCCACTCCTCAAAGGAATACTCTTATAGAACATTCTTCCAATTCAAATTCAAACACTTTCTCTCGCACATGGAAATATCTTGCACATGCTCCTAATTTTAAGGATTTGTTGAAATCAATTGGAGCCCTTGATTAAATTTATCAATCTATGTCAATATTCAATCTCATGCATGTATTTGATCTTCAATCCATACCATCCTCTAACATTCATTTCTATCCATTGATTAAGTGAATGAATATTGGCCATTAATTCATCTAATTTGCCTATAAATACTTCTCATTTCCATGAATAAATTATCCACAAAGCATTTGTGCACCCTTATACTGCAGAAATTCATCTTCATCTTAATCAATTGAGAGCAGTTTTGTGGTTCAACCTTCATTATCACTCAATTTGAAGTTTTGCATCAATGGGGTTAGGAAAGAGTTGGTCCTTTCACATCAAATCAACACTAATGCCCAAATGGGATGAGGTTTTCTAGAGTTTAATTAGGTTTATTTCATCAATTTGAGTTTATTTCATGTTTAATGGATTCTTAGTTAGCTTTGAAATAATTTCATTGGAAACTTGAGTTAATTAGGCTAAATGATTGATTTAATTGTTTAACTCAATTGTATTTAACCTAATTTTTATCTGTGTTCACATTTTGGCACACTCGGTGGGACCATTCCACCTATTTTTCTAATTTTCTTGTGAGTTTTTTGGAATTCAGGGGATTTGAAGCAGAGCAGCACATATGCATTCTACCAAACTCGCACTTTTTCAAATGGTCACGCTTTTCTTTTCAAAGGTCCATACTTTTGTAAATAGTTGTGTATTGTTTACTAGCGTTGCTTTTTTATCACAAGTACATAGTCGTGCATTTGCAAATGGTCACACTTCTATAGCTCAACAATCCAACACTTCTACAAATGGTTGTACTTTTTCAATGATGCAATCCAGTGCTTTTGTTCAAACTGTCACACTTCTGCCTTGCCAGTCCAACACTTTTGCAGGTAAACCAGAGAGGTAAATTTAAAGGTTTAGTCCAAATTTGCAAATTGACTTAGTTTCTAACCCTAACTGGTTTCTAACTTTTGTTTGCTAGTTTAGACTAACCTTTCTTACAGGATTAGTTTGGAGCATTATATCATGGAGTAAAGCAAGTGTTCATCAACACTCACTATGGATTCATTTTGTAAAAATTCTTAAAGTGTTTTTAAACACTTATGTGAAGGATGATCTGAAAGCTTTTATTTCCATGTTGTAGTTTAAATTATATTTTGGTTTGGTGTTTAATGAATGAACCCTACAATCTCACATGTCAATTTGGGCTTAATTAATTAGCACACATTTATTTTTGGGTTAAAAAGAACACAAATCTCATTTGGGCATAAAATAAACACACAACCTGAACAATGAAGATGCAGGCTTAAAATTTATCACATCTCTTTTGGTGCAATTAAAATGAATTGTTTGCTTTGTTCTTCGTGCTTGGCAAGTCAGATGCATATCCTCTCCCCTCGCACCTAGTACGATCTTGGGTGAAGAGAAACATCTTGAACTTCACTTCACATTTGTTCATGTGTAACCTAAGGTTTTGCTAAATATCCTCTCCCCTTACGCTTCATGCGATCTTGGGTGAAAATAAATAGTTGTAGACACATAAAAATGGCCTAGACCCGCAAACCACATTTTTATATATCATGCTTCGTCTCAACATAATTAAAACAATTAATTATGTCCTACAGCCCAATGTCAACTATTAATTAAATAATTCTTAATTATTTAATTAATTCAGGTCTTTTATTCCTCCTTACTATTTAAAATAAATAAATTACATTTATTATTTAAATACGTCGCTAGTTTCTTATGTCACTCTATAATTAAATAAATTCCTAAATTTATTTAATTATCCCTTGTCCATTATTTTCTCTTGATTATTTAAATAAATAAACTTTATTTATTTATTTAATACGTCATTAATTATTTATGTCTTCTCATAATTAAATAAATTCTTATTATTTATTTAATTATTATCCTCTCTAACTTTCTTTCTAATTTTAAATAAAATCATTTATTTAAAATTATCCATTTTCTAGTACTTTCTTTCTAATTTTAAATAAAATCACCTTCCTAATTTTCCTTCACAATTAAATTATTTAAATTATTTATTTATCTCGTTCATTTATTTTCTAAATTTAAATAAAATTAATTTATTTAAATTGGCAATTTCCCTCTTTTCAAGTAAATAATTTAATTATTATTTACTGTCACATGAATTCACCATTTTAGAATTAATTTAAAATATTAATTTCAAAATAGCATTTCTCTCCACAAATTAAGTTATTTCTAAAATAACTTGATTTTCTAACTCATCCTTTTCTACTTACTAATTCTTATCTCACTATCACAACTATTATCCATCCTTGATTTAATTTCTTAAATTAAATCTTGTCCACTCATTTGGAAATCTTACCCTAACCCTAATTAAGAGTTGTCATTTTGAATCTTGACCATTGATTCTAGGGAATTTCTCAATCTTTAATTTCATTCATCCATCCAAAATTGCATTTTTTATAAAATGCTAATTTTGTCCTCATTTTTGACATTTTGAATATCTCTTAATTTTATCTCAAAACTTCTTCTTCACTTCTTCACTTATTCTTTTTGTCTAACATTGTCTTTTGCATATTTTAATCATTGCATGTAGGATTGTTTTTCTCTTGCACAAGTGCTTAAATCCTTCAACACTTGCTTAGGGCTAGTCCATAGTATAAAGTTGTGTTGATGGTGTTTTCTGCATGGCAACAACTCAAACAAAAAAAAAGTTATCATATCTCTCTCGAAAGGTTGATCTCTATGGGAAAAGAGATAACCCCAAGGCCTCTAATGTCAAGTCTTGACAATGCAAATAAGACAACTCAAATATAATGTGAAAATGTTGGTAATCACAAAGGGGCCTTACTACAAGAAAATGTTGAACTCAAATTTATTAGATCTAACAATATGTTGATACTTCAAAGCCTAAATCTAACCCAGATAATAAAAGAAATAATAAAATATAAAGGTTTCAGAGATAACTCTAAGACTAATTCTAACCCAAATATTGACAATGGAGATGATAAGATGCTTGAAATGGACCAATCCCTTAGAAACTAATTCCTGTTTAACCCAAATAAATCTGCAATTTTACAAAAATAGTGCAATCTTCTAAGGTGTTAAAGATTTTCAGATCATGCATATTCATTCAAGACAACCCTATTGCAATTGAAATGAACATTCATAATTGAACTAAGCATAGTTTTAAGTCCAGGCTAACTTTGCAAAGCTGCTAACAATCAACTAACTGCAAAAAGTATGGACTAGAGATTGTTGCAAACACTTCAAGCATAAAATCCTAAACATCATCAAATCATCTAACATCAAATAAACTTAAGAGATTTTAAAGATAGAACATCAAGAACCATGCAAAATAAAACTCAACACAAGAAAGACACCAAATCACAATGTCTTTGCTTGTATTAAATCATCCAAAGTGGCAACAATTTCAGTCTTTTGTTACAACACTTGCTTGAAAAGATAAACTAAACCCTAACTCTAATTCTTGCTCTTACAATTAGCTCTAATGTAAAATTCATCTAACTTCTTCTAACCCCCTACAAATGAGGCATAATGCCAAACTTATAGAAACCCCCAAGATATGTTGGCCCAATTAGGGTTTACAATGATAAACGGCCACATAACAGATCGACCAAGAGAAATTCAAAAAATATGAAATGTGCAATATGCACTAATTTCATCCAAGTCAATCTGGGGTCTCCAACAAAACTCAGTCCAATGCATGCGAAGGAAGAGAAGAAAATAATAGGGAAGCACAAATTCTGATGTAGCATTGCATTAACTACTTCCCCCTTTGTCTTTAGCATGCTCCACCCTATCCTGCACCAACAATAACACCTTGTCCAAGTCGACAATAGGTGGCATAGGCAAAACCCTAACTCTCCTCTCAAGGCACTTGATATCATCTCTTCACTGCCTCACTATATTATCCCAATCCACCTTACTCGCTTGATACCTATCAATAACTGTAATGTAATTCGCTGCATCATCCAACTGATGTTCAGTGATGGGGCCCTCATTGACTGGAGGATATACATCTCGCCACCATTTTCTCAACTACTCCACGTTAAGATGCTTGAGCGCAAATTTCTTTCTCCCTGTCATCAATTCAAAAAAGGAAATACACTTATTGTAGATCTTAGTCAAAGTGTCTTCAATCTACCTTCCTTGTTTATATATCTTTTTCAAGGCCTTCTACCTCATCTGCAAGATTTCAAACCATTCCCGAGGCTCTGCAATTTTTGAGGAAGGAAGAATTCCCTCACTTATCAACTTTTCTTCAATGTACTCCATGATAGTCCTTGTCTTTTGCAGCAAGAGATCTACATCTTCCTTATCCTAAGCCAAAACACCTTTCAACCAATCTAATGACCTCATTGCATCTCCTCCATTCGAAAGGATGTCTTTGATAGCATTATCTCCCTTCGTTTGCACCCCCTGCAACTAACCGGTTGTAGCATGTGTGGTGCTCTTCATTCTTTCCAACTCTGATATTGTTTCCTGAGGTAGGAAGCTTGCAGCAGATGAGGAAGAACTGATGGATTGTAAGGGTTTCATCAACTCCTACAAATATCTCTTAAGTTTTTCATTTTCTTTCTCCAACTCTGATTTAGTTTGTACCACTTTCCTCAATCTTCCAAGGATTACAACATTGGAGCCTTCATACTCCTCAATGTCTTGCTCCATGGAAGCATGCCCTAGATTGATAGTCCACACACTATAATCCTTTCCAGTCACATCATCTCTATCATGGTTAGGAGAATGAGTAGCAATGTGGACTACCCTATTATTGGATTCATCCCTTTCAATCTTGGAAATGACTCTGGATTTCTTCTTTGTCTTTCCCTTTCCAATATTAGCCAGTAGGTCATCCCAATTGGGAGGAGTGTCATCCACTACAATTTGATTACTCTTTAATTCCTTATCCAACCAGCCTGGAACAATGGATTTTGATTGTACCTTATCCTGTCCATCATCTTCCTATTGAACATTGGGCATACTCTCCTCCATACTTGGCTTCTTAGAACCCCTCTCAGCTGCATCCTCTTTTTCTTCACTATGCTTTTCCTTCTCATGCACTGGTGAAAGAATCCTAGTTGTCACTTCCTTCTCAAGAGAAGGTCTATCCTCCTCACCTCCTGTGGGTGAATCCCCATAAGCCACCAGAGGAGACTGCAAAACTTTATCTATTTTTTCCTCAGCATTGTAGAGATCACCCTCCTGGAATTCTTCCTCTCCAAGGTCTTTAGGATCTTCAACATTCTTTGGTTCATTTGGCATATTGCCAGTGTCATGAGAAGGAGGGATGTCTTCCTGTTCGGTGATAGGAGCAGTCAGAGGAACATTTCCTTTCGGTGTAGCATCCTTGGGAGAAGGATTCCTAGATCTCCTGGTGTATACTTGTGTCTTTTCTGTCGAGCTCTCTACTTCTACCATAGCTGTATCAACCTTTTCATCTGCCTTAGAAGTTCCCTTCCCCTTTTGTGACAACCTCACAATTCTCCTTCTCTTTGGTGAGGGGACACTAGTTTCTTCTTTTTCTTGCTCACCTCCTTTAGCCTTCTTCCTCCTGGAGACATGTTTCCTTTTCTTGGCTATTGGCTTTCTCTGTTTCTCTGTCTCTCCTACCTCTTTGCATGAACATCCTTAATCTTAATTTTGAAAGGAGAGCCCACCTTGGTTTTGCCTTTAGGATCTTGTTTAGGTGACTCCTCAGATACAGAGTGAGACTCCAAGTCTCCCATGAGATCATAGGTGCATTGCACATCCTCACTTTCCAATTCCAACATCTTATGCTTGATCCAGAGCTTGGTATACTTGATTACTGGAGTCATAACTTGTTCCATCTCTGCCTTCTCTTCCTCCAGCCAATCAACCTCTCCAATTGGCTTATCCTTCACAGCCTCAAAGTTATGGCCTTGGATTAAATTCCCATCCTCCTCAACCTGATCAGGAACAACCCTTATGTTGTATAATCGCACCAAGCTGACTGGTAACTTGGAGAAATTCTTCTTTCTAACCTCAAATTCATCACTAGTGTTGGCTTAGTAGTCCTCTAAGTCATCCTTGTGGTTGTATTCCCTGCTAGCCTTCTTCTGTGCTTCATCGGTTATATCAAACCTTGAACTTTTGGAATGGAAGGAGAGACCAAGAGTGCTCATCTCCTCTTCGGAGGCATGGGTTGAGTTGATAGAAGGGCATACTTCACTAGTGCCTATCCTCAAAGGGAAGTCATTACCAAATCTTGTCTTGTGCTTCTCCCCCTTCACACTTATATAAAAGTCACATATTTGTCTTGTGACCTCCAGGAGTACAATATGATCTGTAGGGTACCTTGGGAGTCTATACGAAGCCCCCTGACAACCATCAATTCTTATGTATGAAAAGGTAGGGAATTGGATAAACTAAGCTCTAAACCTTTTGATCAATTCCTTAGCTTTATCTAAAATCCAGACATGCTCTGCACCTTGGAGAAGCCTAGTGATGTACATGGTGAATGCATCATTCACTCTTCTATAGCTCAAGTTACCCAGGTGTAGTTGTGGGTAAACCTCATAAATTACATCCTATGCAAACACGCCCCTTGTGCTCAGTCCCTTGTATGGGTGGAATCTAGCTAGAGCATAGAACAGGTAAGAGGTCATTGTGAAACTCTTAGTCTGCAGGACATTACACATTTGTTCATGAATCATGGCACTTATAATGCCTGCCCAATGGTATTCTATACCCTATTCCATCCTAGCAATAACATGAAGCATCCAATTCTCAAACATTCCTGCACTCTTCAATCCTACCACCCTACTTAGAAGGGTGATAACATCATAATACTCCTTAAATTTGAATTTGACCAACTGCTTGGGCAACTTGGAGAAGTGGGACTTAGGTTTTTCCAACTAAGAATTAATGACCTATTGGGATTTGATGGTATCCTCCTCATAGAAATTCCTTTCCACATCCATGTCAAAAGCCACCACATGAGACCTATCAGGCATGTCAAAGGTTTGGACTATAGACACAAGATTCAAATTTTCCACTATCTTCCCTTGGGAACCCACTATCCTTTGTGTACCTTTGTCATAGTGTCATGCACATTCAAGTACCAGCTCATAACATTGCACTGTAGGAGGAAATCCAACTACATGTGCCAATCCTAATTCTAATGTTCTCTTGGCCAGTAGAGAGGGGTTATGTACTGCCATTATGGTCTTGAACTCTTCATACTCCCACAATCCAACATTTGTATCAATTACCCCTGACCAGACAAAAGTAAGCTTGCTCTCCAGAATTCTGCTCTTGATATCCATCTTGATCTTTTCTTCCTCATAAATGGAAGACCCCTTTGCACCTGGATCCACCACCTTACCCTTGGTTCAACTTGTCATTGCCTTACTTGATTCGGCCTGCATTCGACAAAAAACCATAGTAAAGATCACATGGAACACAAATTAATCAACCACAGAGATAAGTTCATCCTTAAATACAAGTCCCATGATAAGAAAAATGCTCAAAACCCTCATAAAAACAATCATTCCAAAGTTTGGGTTTTCAACCCTTTCGCGAAATCCAGGCCAAAGAGGATTTTCGAGAAATTCCCAACCAGGTGGATTCTAGTGAAACAAGCACACAAGCATCCAACAATCATTTAATCGACTAATAATCACCAAGAAATAACATGAAACATCTCCAAATAATTCAAATTCGATCATCAAATGCATAATCATTAAGCAAACTTCATACAATTCCTCAATTCTCCATTTTCAACAAAATCTCAAGAAAATCCGTTAGGGACAAAAATCCGCGAGAATAGTAATAATTCACAAACTCCAGCAAAATGAGGGAACCAAGAATGTTTGGGAAAATTCTGAAGGCACGGATTTTAGCGAAGCTAATGCAATTTTCACAATTTGAGCCTAGTTTCAGGAAAATGACAAGGCGATGAACAAATCGAGGAAATCCGGAGGTAGCGAAAATCCGCGAGGCGGGCAGAAATCTAGATCAATGTACATTTCAGGAAAACAAAGAGAAAATGAGAAGTCGGGGAATTCTGACAAATAAGGAATTTTGTGAAGACTCTGAAAACTTGAATATCCTCATTTTCTCTCGACCTCACTCAAATTGATCGAACGATCACAAATTTGAGGAACCAAAACTTGGAACCAGCTTGATTTGATCCTCCTATAGAACGTCCCTGAATATGAAACTCATCCTAAGGTAAATCAAGAAGGAATGGCGATGCCCTAGGCACAAAACCCTAAAATTCCGCCATGGGAGCACAGGATAAGCTTGAGATCAACTTGTTTGTTTACAAAGGTTTATTGAAAGCTCGTCCTGACCCACACAAGCAAGCCATCTCAGGATGAAATCAAAAGGCAAGCTCAGAGACTCGCTTGGGATCGATATTTGAACAAAACGGGAAAACCCTAACCTCAAAATACAATGCCAAAACAGGCAAGAACTCAAACCCCAGACATACCCAAAACGCCAAAGAAGCACGCACATTCAATCACACAAAAACAAGGCAATGCGAACAGCATGAGAGGGCATCAAATGAAAACCATAAACCCCAGCATCAAACGCAAAACCCGACCATACCAACATTCTGACTCATAGCATATACGCACAAAGCATGAGGTGATTCATTTCAATCATCAAAAAAGGGAAAGCGCCATAAACATACCATGAAGAAAGGAAAAGATCGAAACAATAGAAGCTGGCAAGAAACTCGAAAGTCCAAGTAGAGTGTAAATGGTTTCTAAAAAATCCAACTGCAACAATCGACCACAATTCCAATCGCACAATCCAGCAATAATACTCAGGATTAAGCACTCCAGATCAAAAGGAAGCAAATGATAAAACCTTAATGATATAAAACTCCCAAAAGTTGACTTAATACCCACCATGGAAATCGCACAATCCAAAAACAATACTTAGGATCAAGCACTCCATATCAAAAGGAAGCAAATGATAAAACCTTAATGACACAAAACTCCCAAAAGTTGACTTAATACCCACCACGAAAATCGCACAATTAATGCAGTCAAGATGGGTCAAACCAAAATCTGGGAATCCAACATGGTGATGGACATTCGGAGAAATCCGGTCCCGACGGAATTCCGCAAAGGACCAGAATCTCCAGATTTTCAATGAAAAGCAATTGTCACCGGGTTTCGAAAGGAAATCGAAAAATTCCGCCAAGAGTGGATTTTCCCAAGAGCAGTAAAAAACCTGGAATGAGTCCAAAACTTAAGTTTTTTAGTATATATCATAGATGGACCATTCCAACAAGCAAGATAAACATCGAAGCACATGCCCAAGCAAGCAAATCCTCAAAATACAAAGTGCCAAAAAGACCAAGAGCGAAAGCAAAAAGAGAGCAAAAGAGAGTCCCTACTTTTAATGGGGCATGTGTGCAAAAAGTGCACAAGTTGTTCATCAAAATATGAGGGCACTTCATTATTTTAGCAAACTAGAAGGTGCAATGGAAGTCAACCATGGAGGATGAAGGACTTGGGTGAGATCTTTTCATTTATTCCTTTTTTTTCATTGTCTATTGTGGATTGATATAATATTGCATGTGTGTTGCTAACATTCTTATCTTGTAGGAAAAATCCCTAGTTACATTGGTGAACCCGACAGTTTTTTAAACACATTTTTTGTAGGTTGTCGTATGAATTTTTGATGTCATTTTATAGGTATAGGTACGGAATGACGCAATTGCTCTGTTGCGACGCATTTTCTATCCCAAGAGCTGCAACCGCTCTGTCGTGACACATCTGACACTTGGAGCGACACAACTGCCAAATCGAGCCGTATTCAAAAGACAGTGAGCCGCAGTCAACATAAATCGGACCACATTTGACATACAGAGTCGCATTTGCAAGCTCGAACGATGCATTCACTCTGTTGCAACGCAAGCGACTGGTAAAAGAGATTTTTCTATTTTGTATTTCAGATTTTTGTTTTTTCTATTTTTAGATTAAAGATTTTTGAGATACTAATCTTTCTGTGACAGCGTGTGTCAAGCGGGAATCTAACCCATTGTTATTGCTTGTTCTTTTTCCCACAATTTAATCAATCATGCATTTCACTCATGGATAAAATGAATAATAACGCATTTGTATTGTTTTAAAAAGAACAATCATGTTTTTCATGGGTTTAAAATGAGATGTTAGTTAGCTCACACTACAAACGGTTAAAATGACCCCCTTATTTGATAACACTACAAACGGTTAAAATGAATACGTGTTTGTTTGATGTGTATTGTGATTTAGTTACTTTATCACACCTTCACACTTTCAATTTGAGTTTAAAAAGAACAACCATGCGAGTGTGAGTCAAACATATTGGTGTGCTCTCTCTTTGTTTTTCAACGAAGATTGATTGAACTACGAATATGTTTGCTCGCTTTTGTTAACTTTAGAAACTGGGTCTGGTTTGGTGGGAAAAAGTACTCACCCCAAAGTGACTCAAATTGGCAACGAAGCTCTTTAGCCGAGCTACACCCGACCAGTATACAAATGTGAATCCTAAGGGAAAGCCTAGGATTACGAGTGCAGATATGTCATACAAACCAAGTAGTACTCCCCAAAACCCTGTTGAACTTAACCTCTTCAGGCTGGAGAGCCTCCTAAACGAAGCTTAATCTTGTGCCCCATGTATGGCCACTCGAACAGGTGCCCGAACTAAAATATTTGTATAGAGGCCAAAAACCTTTCTATTCTTTGGTGCAACAACGGTCATTGCCAAGGCACCCACACCTGCACAGCTTTTAGTAGAGATGATCAACCTTCCATGGGAGATTCATGGGGTTTGGAAGCTTGGTTGCCCTGAGAAGTGAGTGCATTGTAAGGGGGAGCCCGTGGGGCCAAGCTTTTGGATTCATTTGCTAAGAATATGCGGTTGGAGTAAAATCCGCGTGGGATCCAAAAGAATATGTCTTTGTAGCCATAGGGATTTGTAAATATTTTCTATGTGGTTGTTTTCACTTTCATACTACATCATTTGTTTTCCAAGTGTATTGAGAAAACATGAACAAATGAAATCAACCCCAAAATCTGAAACAAAACTGCAAAACTGACACAAATTTTTGCCACAAACAAAACATTGCGATGCATTTGCCATCTTGAACCGCATTTGTTAATTTATGAACCGCAATTGCTTTGTCACATCGCATATGTTATCTAAAATGCCACAATTTCCTATCTCACAACGCATTTGCTTTACTAAACGCCACAATTGCTTTGTCGCACTGCATTTGCAATCTGAAATGCCACAGTTTCTATTCTACACAACATATGCTAAATTCTTGCAACACATCTGTCAAACTGCAACGCATTTGCTAGAATTTGAGACGCAACCGACTGCTATGCAACACATTTTCCTATCAATTGGAAAATTATTATTACTGCCAGAAACCCAAAACCAAACATTTGCAAACAAATTTTTTCCTGACATCTTTTTCCAACAATCTCTCTCTAAAACTAGAAAAACACTTGTCCAGGTCATCCATCTTTGTAATTTTAGTTTTCATTTACCTTGCAATCCACCATCATCTTCAGCATAGGAAAATTCTTCAGTCCTCAAATTTGCACACTTTGGGATAGGAAAACTTTCCTTATTTTGTCAAACCATTGTCTCAAAAAGAAAATTGTCATTGGACCAAGTTAAACAAATCAAGTGTTGAAGGATTTTTTGTTTCTACACTAACATGCATATCTTTCTCTACACTAACATCCATCTTCTTCTTTTCTTCTCTCGCCCTTTGATGATATCATGTGACATACAAACAAAAAACATAGATGCATACATGATCATACGAGCATTTCATCTTCTTCACATTTGCATAAATCAAATACCATAATTCACATTGCATGACACTATCATGTACATCCATCCATCTAGCATACATAAAACCATCATTTGAATTAACATATAGGAATCATATCATCATACATCACATAATACATACATACATGAACATATTCATAACAACATCCATAACCATTAAGCACGATATCCATACATCTCAAAATACATAAATGCATCGCATCACATCAGATAGGCATAGAGCATCATAACACATAAAATCATATAGTCTGCATCCAAAAGCATCTCATATATATATATATCTCAAAAACAATATCACGTCATGGGATGAAATAAGAGGATATCCCAAAAATGGAGCTCGCAGGCTCGAGTGTCAATATAGACAATGTCTCATATAAATAACAAAGTGAAAATCCTATGTTGTGTCCCCTCCGTCCCATGGAGGTGACTCATGAGGTGGTTGCTATTGAATCATCAGATGAAAGGTAACCTGAATAAGCATGGTGTCCTTAGCCTGACTCTGAGATCCTGAAGGCTCGATGATAGGAGGCTAGCTCTACTCTGCCTAGTGTCCTTAGCCTGACTCTGAGATCCTAAAGGCTTGATGATAGGAGGTTGGCTCTACTTTGCCTAGTGTCCTGATGACATTGATCTATGGTTATGCCCTGATGAATTTCTATGGGAACTATGAGACCTGTGACCCGATGACTACCCAGATGAGGTGGACCCCCCAACACTTGTATGATTGTTGCTATGTGACCTGTTGGTGTTGTGGGTCTGTGTCCTGTTGCCTATCCTATTGTGGGATTTGGACAAACCTAGGTCCCATCTCTCTGGTGGAACAACCTTCTCATATAACAACCTGTATCAGCCCCTACTCTTGGCCATCCTAGCCAACTCTCCGACCATATCGCCTGACAGTCCTGCACACAAATTTGCAAACTCAGTCACCCATCTTTTTGACTCCTGTCATCGAATAACAATCTAGTCTCTCTCCACTCTCGCTACCTCCAACTCAGCTGCCTAGGCCTTGTTTTGAGACAAGGCCACATCTAATCTGCATTGAAGATCTACAATCCTTTGATCCATAGTGGCATCCGCCAAGAAAATGGGTGGCCTATCCCCCTCCTCATCTCCCTCGATCATCTACTCTCGTAGCCTCCTCTCGACCTCATCCTCCCCCTCCTCATACTCCTCTTCCCTTTCTTCCTCCTCCCTTGCCTCCTCTCCTCAAACCTCCTCCACATCAATGTCGAGAGGATGGTGCTCAACAAAAATATCATACTCTGACTGCTCTCCCTCTCCTCTAGCCTGCTCACCCCTAACATCAACCTCCTCCTCTTCTCTAGCCTCCTTGCCTCTGATATCCACCTCCACCTCCTCTTCTCAGACCTTCACCTCCTGCCCACCTGGATGCTCTACCTCCTCACCCTCCTCGTGGATAGGTGACAATGGTGTGCCACCCACTTTGTGTCTAACTCTCCTAGGGTGCCTTCGCCCTCCATCACCCCTCCTCCTCCCCCCCACCACCCCTGTCACCCCACCTCTCCCTCCATCATCCGACCACCATCTCCCCCACCTCTCCCCCCGTCACCCCAACCACCATTTCTCCCTCGCCCTCCATCTCTACCTCTATCTCTGCCACCCCGACCTCCCCTTCGCACCTAAGGAATGACTGATTGGCGATCAATGGGAGTTGGACCATCTGGGTCTGTCAATGAAATAGGCCTATGAACCTGCCACCAGGCGTCATACTCAACATATGTCCTTGCATCTGTTGGACCTCCCCTCCACCCCCACTATTGTGTGACTAGGCTATATATATATTGCTCTGTCACTGCCACTGCTATCGGTGGCCCCCATATGGTCTCCTTGGACAATCGTGCATACTTTGTCATCCCAACTGGCACAACCTGTTGCTCACCAAACTGTCGTAGTACCTGCTGGGGCAGGTACATCTAAATGATATGTTGAATTTGTACTGTGTGGCCAATGAGGTATTTGAACTGTCTGCAGAAGGAAAGATGGTCATCCTCATTCAGCCATTGGGCACAATCTTTGTACAACCTCTAGACAAAGCTAACCAATGTGTCAATCTGATGTTGCTAGTACCTGGTATCTCCAACGCGGGTCTAGCTAATTGAACTAGCATATAGGTAAACATAGGGCATGTCGTTGCCCAACTGTTGAATTTATACTAGTGGGCAGAAGATGGGAATGTGCTCCCATGCCCAGATCATAAGTAAAGTGGTACCACAACTGATACTTTGACCCTCCTAGTACACAACCTCATGCAGTTGATGGTACAACATGGCCAACTAGTAGGGCCCCCAAGCAAACAATGTCCTTTGTACATGCATGCGCACTAGTACATCCCCCCATCATATGGGAAATTCGTGTCCACAGCGATCAGGAATCAACACCCCGACAATCAAAGTCATAAGCATGACATCCCATCATGCGTAGTGGTCAGGCACAAAATCCCACCCGATCTCATATCCATGGATGCCTAAATCGGTACCATCTGCATCCTCATACATCTCTCTTAGGGCTTGTCGCCCTCTGTGTGGATCATATACTACTCTCTCCCCGTTGATCGGGATGCACAAAATATGATACACATCCTCCAAGGTAATGGTAGCCTCTCTTGTAGGTAAATGAAAGGAACATGTCTCTGAATGCTATCTCTCACAAAGCGTCATCAATAATCCCCTATTTTCCTGAATAATAGGCATGTAAGTGACATAATACAACCCCAGTTGCATCAACTGTTGTCTCTCCCTGTCACTCAGCCGATCTTTGAAAGCATAAGTAGTAGGTCTGAATTCTCAAGTATAGATGGGCACTAATCATTTCTCCACACGCAAAAACAAGGGTTAGCACACATGGATTAGAAATTTGACACATTACTACTATTTGAGAAACCAAAAATGCATCTAAGAAAAGAGTCTACACTAAGTCAAGTTTGGTCAACCTTGGTCAACGACAATTGCGTCACGTTGACTGCAATTGCATCGCACTAAGTCACATGTGGCTTTGCATTTCGCAAATGTGTCATTCCACCTAGCAATTGTGAACCTTTACAACAATTGTGTCTTTCGATAGGGCAATTGCGTCATTTGGCAAGGCAGTTGCATCTGGAACTCACACTTGCATTGCTCACCACCCTGTTTGCATCACATTTTGACACATGCGTCATTTGCCCTATAACTTGCACATTTTTTAACCTTAACTTGCCCACCCATTGCACTTGCATTGCGATGCAATCAAATGCGTCAAAGGCAAAGGCATTTACAATTTACGTGACGACATTTACGTCGCAACGCATTTGTTTTCCCCCCTAAACCCTAATAAATGCATGAAAATCAAGAAAATTAAAAGTCAGATAGGGTACTTACCGGTGCCTCTGCGCCCTCGGGTCGTCAGAATGTCCTCACACAGTAGTCACTAGAATCACCATCGTCTCCTTGCGCTCTTCTCTCCAAAATCTCTAAATAGCAATTGTGAAAGTGACACTAGGTTTGGCTTTTTCAACTTATTTATAGGTTGAGAATTAGGGTTTGACCTGATGGGTTTGTATTGGAGGCTCATTTGATTGCCTTTGACTAGCATTTTCGCTGGCTTAACATCCTTCATTTTTGAAACCGATTGCGTCGTTGTTTTTCTGGTCATCAAATTGACTAATCGGGACACTTTCCAAATTTTTCTGACTCCGAGCCAAAATTTGAAAAAATTCTCAAGGGGACATAGGCACTTCGTACCTTTGCTGGGGCTAATTCTTGACTTATTTTCTTTGCATAACACGATAAATTGCATTATGACAAAGAGGGGCAAATGTAGACACATAAAAATGGCGCAGACCCACAAACCACATTTTTCTATATCATGCTTCATCTCAATGTAATTAAAACAATTAATTATGTCCTACAGTCCAATGTCAACTATTAATTAAATAATTCTTAATTATTTAATTAATTTAGGTATTTTATTCCTCGTGACTATTTAAAATAAATAAATTACTTTTATTATTTAAATACGTCGCTAATTTCTTATGTCACTCTATAATTAAATAAATTCTTATTTATTTAATTATCACTTGTCCATTATTTCCTCTTGATTATTTAAATAAATAAACTTTATTTATTTATTTAATACGTCATTAACTATTTATGTCTTCTCATAATTAAATAAATTCTTATTGTTTATTTAATTATTATACTCTCCAGCTTTCTTTCTAATTTTAAATAAAATTATTTTTATAAAATTATCCATTTTCTACAACTTTCTTACTAATTTTAAATAAAATCACCCATTTTCTAATTTTCCTCCACAATTAAATAATTTTAATTATTTAATTGTCTTATTGATTTTATTTCTAAATTTAAATAAAAGCATTTTATTTAAATTGGCAATTTCCCTTTTTTCAAGTAAATAATTTAATTATTATTTATTATCACATGAATTCACCATTTTGGAATTAATTTAAAATATTAATTTCAAAATAGCATTTCTTTCCACAAATTAAGTTATTTCTAAAATAACTTGATTTTCTAACTCATCATTTTCTACTTACTAATTCTTATCTCACTGTCACAACTATTCTCCATCCTTGATTTAATTTCTTAAATTAAATCTTGTCCACTCATTTGGAAATTTTACCTTACCTCTAATTGAGAGTTGTCATTTTGAATCTTGACCATTGATTATAGGGAATTTTTCAATCTTTAATCTCATCCATCCATCCAAAATTATATTTTCTATAAAATGTTAATTTTGTCCTCATTTTCAATATCTTGAATATCTCTTAATTTTATCTCAAAAATTTATCTTCACTTCATTCTTTTTGTCTAACATTGTCTTTTGTAGATTTTAATCATTGCATGTAGGATTGATTTTCTCTTGCACAAGTACTTAAATCCTTCAACACTTGCTTAGGGGTAGTCCATAATATAGAGTTGCTCATCAAAATCTGAGGGCACTTCATTATTTTAGCAAACTAGAAGGTGCAATGGAAGTCAGCCATGGAGGATGAAGGACTTGGGTGAGATCTTTTCATTTTTTCCTTTGTTTATTATTTTTCTTTTCATTGTCTATTGTGGATTGATATAATATTGCATGTGTGTTGCTAACATTCTTATCTTGCAGAAAAAATCCCTAGTTACAATAGTATCTCCTTTTTTATTTTGAGTAGGAGGCCTGCCTTAAGACACATCCTAATGGAGAACTCAAGGGTTTGACCTTAAGCGAAGTTTAGGTGTGTGTTATAGAAATTTGCTAAGATCGAAAGTTGTAGGTCAAACCATGCATGTAGCACTCTGAACTTGCGATATGAGACTACGATTTTTCAATTCTCAAAGGTGATATCCAAGAGGTCAGCGGTGCTCACTTTTTATTACTGACTTTCTTGCAGTCATCTTGAGATGCACCATCCTAACACAAGATTTTCCAAACATTAGAATCATATAATTTTGTATTGAAAACATAGCGAGCACATAGGTTCCAGAGCTAAACTTGGTAGCTTTGATACCACGTAAAACATGCTCATTGTTCTACCTAGTAATTTTACTTTTACCCACATCTAAATTGTCTATGCATCTAGTATAATGAGCAATAAATTTTTTCTTTTCTATTCAATAATAAATGCATCATTTGAAACATAACTTTATCCAAAATTTTCCATTGCATAATCAAAGAATCATTCCAATGATATAAGTATTATTTAACTTTACATAAATATATTCAAGATAATATTTCACAATTATAATTTCCATATAGATGGAAACATGATTACATGCATAGCTTCAAAAAGCTTACAAGAACTAGATATACAAATGGTCCAAAATGTCCTCCTAAATTTTGGCCACCAACTGCATAAAGAGAAGCATCACTCAAGTGCTTTTCTGCCAACCATGGACTTATTGCGATCCCCCTTGCATCTACCAAACTTGGTAAGATGGCCCTCCCTTCGACAAAGAGATTTTTTTGGTAACCTCATTCTTCAAATATCCTTTTATGAGAATAGTGATGTGTCCTACATATCTAGAGCTACCATATTGTCTACTACCTCATATATGATTACCTCAACTTATAATGTAAATTGGATCACACAATGAATTGACAGTGTAGACAGTGGCTACCTACACTACTTTGTCCAAAGATTCATCACCCAGTAACTTTGAGTAAGGTCATCTATTCACCACATTTAATTGCTCGATTTGTATTGACCATTAGTATTATATTCTAAGGTTATCCCCTTTCTCGTGGATTATCCTAACCCTAGGAATAACTTTCCTATTAACTTATATCTAATTGGCATTGCTATAAGAATCACACTATAGCTCTATCTTATGCTACACACCTAGAGTGTTGTCATAATACATATAGTACTTGACATTCTAAGTATAGTATAAATAGTATACAATTGTATAAAACTCATTATAGTATAAATATCTATATACATATAAACCCAAAAGAAAGGTTTCCCAATGCAAGAAACAATCATGGAACATTCAAAAGACATGGAAGCATCATAACACACATAAAAGATAATCTTTTCAACATGGCAACATAAGAAACGATCTTTCTAACATAATATTAAAGGAGTAGAAATCAACATGCCTGTTTAAAGTTCCAACCGATTAATCTTCCCTCCTAGCTTAATGGCTCAAGCTCGATTGCAACTTCCTCTAAGAACAACCCAAAATCCTCTACTTGCTTCTCACTAAATCTCTCAACAAAACCAAAGTAATACAACAAAAAACTCTCTAACTCACAAACTCTCAACTCACTTTGCACAAAAATTGTAACAGAATAACACAAAGATTTCATAAAACATGAAACACTCTAGAAGTGCAGAGTTATGTACATGGACTTGAGTGAAGAATTTATCTCTGATGATCTTCCTTATGCCTCCTTCCTACACATTGCTCCCTATAAGGAACACATTCTTAAGCTAGTCTGTTACAAATCTCTTCACATAATTGTATTCTATTCCTTCAATAACCGAGAATTTTCCTTTAGAGGTGGCATCACTGAAGTGCTTGACATATTGAAAATGAAGTTGAGATGTGAAGAATGAAGGTATTTCTTTCAAATTTATAGAAAAAAAGGGAATGAACATCATGTCTATAAGATAAGCCATGAGGGATTTTCTTAGTAGCAACTCATGATGCAAGTATGTTGCCAAATGTCTTGGATTAAATGAACACATTAGGTGGTGTGATGGGATTATTGTATTTCTGGATGGATGTGATGGAGAGAAAAACCCCTCTCTCTTTGTACACATATATTTAGCCACAAATTGCCAATCACAAGCAAACCATTATGCAACGATACAACATTTTACTTGATAATTTTATTTTCCAATTAAAATTACCTTCACCATTACAAAGACACAAGTTGACATTTCAATTTAATTCACAATCATTTACTTCTACTGACATTCACAATAACTCACACATTGATTTTTTATTTCTTGGCTTGATAATGCATATTTTCTAATTTTATTTTTGTATATATTTAAATCGACAAATCTATTACAAAAGACCAACTTCTACCTCTGCATAGCTCGTTTCTCTTAGACATTCTGCACCCCCACTCTTTTTACATTAAAATCTGCATAAGAAGATTTCCTCTTCCTTGCTCTGGCATCACGTGCCTCACCCCTACCTTCTTGCAACCCAAATCTGTTTGAAATTGTTTTTCTTGGCTAATGCAGTGTGACCTCTCTTTCTGAACAACTACTTTGCTTGGTCTTTTCTCTAGTTATGCTATGTCATCGCTCTTTTTTCTCACATTCTATCTGCATTCTCCCAAACCATTCACACTAGCTCACACCCTCACGCAATAAGCATTTTCAAAACTAGTTCATCTTCTCCTAAGAAATAGTCACTCCTCCCTTACAGGTCAATTACTCTCACCATTTAATGGGTTGTTCAAGTCTTACATTCTACATTAATTTTCATCCCACGTGGCTTGATATCTTGACCATACCTTTTGTTATCTTCCTTGTGTGGCTTTAGGATTCTTCTAATCAAACACCATCAACCTCTCTCCATAGGTCGAAACCTCCACACCACTCACTGCATTGATGTCCCTTTCTTTTTCACTTATCTTGGCAACAAAGAACTAATAATAAAACCATTTATTTTTCTTTCATGTAGGCCAAAACTCTCTCCACAAAACATGGTGATTGATCTTCTTCTTCTCTAGAAACCATTGTCACCTCTTCTAATCAACAAGATCAATGGGAGAGAACAAATCAAATTCTTGATACCAACACAACATGGCCACTTATCACCAATAAAAAATAACCAACACACAACTGCAAAATTTCAAATCAAGAATGCAAAACAAAAATTACACGATGCCCCTGCATCGGGCTCCATAGGAGACAAAAGGAAGCATGTGCTCTTGCACGTGAGGTCAACAACCAAGAATCATTTCTCTATTCTTTTCTTTCACATCTTCCAACATCGCTCTGGAACAACTACCATGTGTTCAATCTATTTTCATTTGTTTTTCTTTTTCTTTTTGTATCTTCTCCTTCTTATGTCTTTTTCATCTAAAAGCCTCCAAAACTCCATCTCCTGATCATATACATTATTTTCACCATTTGGTTCCACATCCTTTTCATCTTCTACTTTTAAATTTTTCCTGTCAACAATTTTATTCAAAGATTCAAAAGCATCATTATTGAAATCATCGAAAACAACTTGCTTACCGTTTACCTTGCATGTGCACTCCTTAAGCTTCTTCCAAATTGCTCTCGAAAGTATGCCAATCTTCTTTTCTATTGCAACAACTTCTTTATCATCAACTACCAACTTCATCTTTATATCCTTCACTGACCCATTTATCTTCATACCTTCACTAGCAAGCTTCTCCATCCACTCCTATTCTATAGCTGAAAATTGTGCCCACAAATATTTTGCACTTGCTAAACCTTCTTCAAATTTATTTTTGTTAATTTCTTTGCCATTCATTTCTTTTCCTTTTATATCTGCTTCTTCTTTTTTCTCTTCATTCTTGAATCCTTCATCATACCTTGCTTTCCACTCTTGCTTTCCATTGTTTTTCCTTATGTTCTCCTCAGTGAGAACTTTCTTCACCTCTTTTGGTGCACGTTGCTCACTTGGAAACTCTCTACTATCTAAACCTCTTTCATCTACTCTTTTCAAGGCAACCATATTCTTCCCTCTTCTTTTCTGAGCAATCATCTGCACAAGCCACTTCAGCTTCTTTTTCAATGACCAAAACCAACCATATTCTTGGCTTCTTTCCTAAGCCATTGCTTACACTTCTCTAAATCTCTTCTCAACTTTGTCATTTATTTATCCCACTCTGAATCTTTCTTCTTCACATTCATATTCATTTTTCCTTTCTTTCCAGGGATTTATTTTATGACATGCGACTGCATCTTTTTATCTCTCTTCTTGGCTTCTCAATACCTCATGTAGAGCTTCTCTCCTTTTCCTTTGCCCAATATTTTGGTACCTAGGTTCTTCTTATTAACCCGTCAAACATTAACACACGTACTTGTCAAAATCCTACGAGCATAACTGACTTCCACTTCCCAAACCTTTTAAGCTTTGATACCCAAATGATGGAGAGAAAAACCCTCCTCTCGTTGTACACATATACTTAGCCATAAATTGTCAATCACAAGCAAACCATTATGCAATGATACAAAATTTTACTTGAAAAAATTATTTGTCAATTAAAATTACTCACTTCACCATTACAAAGACACAAGTTTAATTTTCAATTAAGTTCACAATCATTTACTTCTACTGACATTCACAATAACTCACACATTGATTTTTCATTTCCTGGCTTGACAATGCATATTTTCCAATTTAATTTGTGTATGTACATTTAAATCCACAAATCTATTATAAAAGACCAACTTAAGAACAAAAACTAGGTGGGATGATAACTTTGAGTTTCACTCTGGAAGAAGGACTGCGCGCATGTGAGGGTTTTTTCTCGTGGAGGAGGCTTGACCCTCCTCCATGATTGTTCATCATTTTTCTGGCATACGCCATCTCCATTTAGTGCCGAGTAGTAAACCTGAAAAGTTCATTCGTGGTGGGTGTGACAAGGGCTTCATGTCAACTGCTTTGTTTGTGTGTGGCCGCATGTGTGACCCTTGCAGGGTTATTTTGAAATGATGGTTGGGGATACGAATCCCCTAGATGGATCCATTAATGAGCTTTCCAATCCAAATTCCAACAATTTGGCTCCCAAATCCTTTCAAGATATTATTGTGGGAGAAAGAAGACAACTATTGAAGGGTGCCAAGTTGATGCTCAGGGAAGTCGAAGAAGGGAAAGATAATGGAGGAGAGGAACAAGGTAAGCATTCCTTGGCTCCTTCTTTGAAAGCTATCTTGATTCCTAATAATACCCTAAATAAGGCAATGACAAAAGAGGATTCTAGCCTGTTGAAAACTATTATCTTTTTTGTTGTCGTCGACCGTAATAGGGTTTCGACAAGGAAGTATATGGAAGAATGGTTTCATAATATTTGAGAAAAGAAACTAGGGCTCCAATTTTATTATTGTCGCATGGTGCAAAAGGGTTTGTATGTCATCTCTTTTAATAACCATAATTCTCAAATGGAGGCAATTAAGAAACAATTTTGGAATGTTGAGACGATTGTCTTTTGGGCCTTGCCATGGAATCTGGTTGCATTGGAGGAGGAGGTTATAGCCCTCTCTAGCCCTAGATGGTTAATTATCAGACATGTTCCTCCCTGACTTTGGAAATTTGTTCCACTTCTATTGGAACCATATGGAAATGTCTTAAAAATTGATGACACCAAAACCCCTATTCCACACTTTGATGTGCAGGTGTTGGTATCCTTGTCTCCGGGTGTTGAATTGCTGGAGGTCTTAGAAATTAAGTTGAAATCTAGAAATTTCTATTGTGATATTGAAACCCTGGGAGGGCTAAATTCCTGCTATCTGTGTAGGCGCGAAGGCCACATTACAAATAATTGTCCATTAATAAGGAATAAAACTAATACCAAAACTGCCTATGGTAGAGGCATTGAGAATAAGATGCAACCCTCTATAATGGATGGGTGGGTGGATGGAGATATGAATAATATGGAGAGAACTATGTAATACAATCCCACTCCAAAACAACTTGATGAGAGGTAATCCCTCTCAAACCCTAAAGTCAATAAAAAGATAAGAAACAACTCTTTGTAGATGGAGAATACAAAAACAATTAAAATCAATAAAACTGCAACAAGTGTGGAGGATAGCCTGACCTCTCTACTTCATGAAATAGATAGCAGTACAAGGAAGGAAAATGTAGGGAGTGAAGATCACAAGAAAGGAAAGGAAGAATCTAGGTCTAGCCCTTTATTAAGATCAGATAAGTTGACAAACAGTGTCAAACTAAATGCCCAACAATTGGCCCTACAGAAAATAAGGCAATCTAAAGAACCTAAAGAAATTAAACCTAAACCAAGCAAAGAGATGTACACTTTTAATTCTAAATACTTTAAGGAGAATTATGAATTGGATTCTAACCTGAAGGCTGCCCTTAGGAAGGAGGTAGGGAGAAGGTAATTCAGACCCCTAGAGGGGAAATTGAAACCTTGGTCAAAGAGAGAGGTTTGCAAAATCAGGATGCAGACAGAGCGGGAAAACCTATTGAAGAAAATAATGGTGATCTTGAGGACATCCATCTTGAGGACATCCACCTTGAGGTTCTGGAGGGCACAATAGATAATCCTATCACCTTCAACATTGTATCATTTGTAATTGGGAAAGAAAAAGTGCATGAAATTATGGTCCCCGACCTGTTAGTGAATCCTACCAACCCCCTTGGTGGAGTGGTGAGTTCTTATGGGTTTGCATCACAGTCAGGCATGGATTCTACAGATGATCTAGGGCTGCTATCTACTAAGGATAGAACTGATGGAGAAGATACTCCCATGGAGGTCATATTAAAAAAGACTCAGAGGTATAGGAAGAAGAAAGGCTTGGAGGTTGGTAAATCCCCCCCAAATAAAGTTACCAACCAGCCTCAAAAAGATAAAAGAAAGAAGCTTAGTGGGATCCTTCCTCCTAATGCTAAAAGGGTGGAAGCAGAAAATAGACTTCCTAAATGCTTTGATAGCTTCAAGATTGATAAGGGGCCCCCACCCAAAGAACAAGCTTGATGGATGTCAATTGCATTTCTTGGAATGTTAGGGGGCTTGAAACCCCTGATAGGAAACATTTAGTAAGAAGGTTTCTAACACAAAAAAAAAGGAAAAAGACCTTATCTTGCTACAAGAGGTTAAAGCCATTGGTTTCACCCTTGAAACTAGTCTGAAGGTTATATGGAAAGAAGCCACTCAGTTTGTTACTAAGCATGAAAAGGGAAAAGGGGGAGCAGTAATTTTGATGGAAAATGATTGGGCTCAACATGTGGATAGCTTTGGGACCTCCCCTTGCAACCGGGTAGTCTGGGTGATCATTAAGAAAAAAGAAAGTTGCTTTGCAGCCTGCTAAGTTAATACCCCTAATGACTATAAGGAAAGGATTCTCCTTTGGAATTGGCTATATACCTTGCAAGATATTCCTTGGATCATTGGAGGAGACTTCAAATTTCTAGAAAGGGAGGAGGATAAATGGGGTGGAATAGGCTTTAGATGAAAAGGTAATGAGAGATTCTACTAGAAAAGAATGAAATCCAAACTAAATATTGAAGATCATATTGAAGGACAAAAGAAAGACACCCAAGCCATTTGGTTCACATGGTACAACTCTCCAAAAGGGGGTAGGAGAATATATTGTAGGCTTGACATGTTTTATGTAAGAAAAGCATTCTTCTCAGCCTCCTTAACGAAAGAGAGGTGTAAGTTTGAAGTATCTCCATATTCCTTGTCGGATCACCACCCAATTAGAGCTACGTTTTGCTTAAAAGGTGCAGTTCCAAAACCTACAAGCAACAATAATGGCTTTTGCCTCAATACCAACCTCCTGAAAGACAATGGTTGTAAAAGTGCCATACTGTGTCTCAGGCTTATCAACAAGTGGATGCACAAGAATCTTTCCCCCATTGATAGATGGTCATTGAACACAGAGGGCTGGAAAGTTTTGTTTCAAATAATTGGGAAAAAAAGAGCCAAAGATAACTGAAGGAGGGAGGCCCTCCTCCAAGATAAGCTTCTACAAGCAGAGACTAATCTACAAGCAAATCCTTTGGATGAATCTCTCACAAAAAAGTTGGTTATGGCCAAAAACTCTTTAAGGAAGCTTCAAAACCACAAGGTCTAGGGTCTAAGAGTGAGAGCTAAAATGAATTGGCTAGAGAATGGTTTTAAATGCATAATTTTTTTTAGATATATTAAGGAGAAGTAAACTAGGGAATATATAGACCAAATCACTATGAGTGGCAACACTGTGGTCAATCAAGAAGAAATAAGGGAGCAATTTTTTCAGTTCTATAAGAACCTCTTCTCCTCGGAGGGGGAGGTGGAGGCTAATACTCCGACAAGAGAGCATATTGAGAGAATTATCCCAAAGAAGGTTAGTGTCGAAATGGAAGGGGATACGGGGAAATATTTATCTCAATAGGAGATTAGAAATCCCATTCTCTCACTCAAAGATGATAAGTCTCTAGGGGTAGATGGCCTCCCTGCAAAATTTTATAAAACATTTCTAGATTGGGTGTGTGAAGACCTATTCCTTGTTTACAAGGAAGCCTTTGAAAAAGGTACACTTGGAACTAAGATTAATAAAGGGATAATCAAGCTAATCCTAAAGGAGGGTGATAGATCCCTAGTTAAAAACTAGAGGCCCATCACTTTGCTCAACGTCTCTTATAAGATCTTGGCTAATATATTAGCAGATAGGGTTGCTCTCATCCTTCCCTCCATAGTAAACTCCATAAATACAGGTTTTATAAAGGGAAGATACATACTAGAAAATCTAATTACCAGCTGGGAGGTAATGAATTGGGAAAAACTAACAAATCAGAATGCAACAATGTTGCTATTGTATTTTGAGAAGGCTTATGATAGAATTGAGTGGGGTTTTGTGCTCCTTGTGTTGAAGGCCTTTGGATTCCCTAATTCCTTTTTTCATATTGTCAAAACTCTCTTTCAGGATGCAACTACTCAGGTTGAGGTCAATGGTGTTCTTACTCAAGAAATCTCTCTTGAGAGATCCGTAAGGCAAGGATGTCCACTTGCACTGGCATTGTTTGTTATAGCTTCAGATGCTCTGCACTATGTACTAAGGGAGAGTTCATTAGTCCCAAGGGTAAGAGGCATTTTTTTTCTAGATGAGAATGAACTCCTTAACCTTTAGTTTGCTGATGACACCTCTATTTTATTAGCTTTGGAGGAGGACAATCTTGCAAATCTAATGGGGAAATTAGATATTTTCTACCTGGTCTCTAGGGCTAAAATTGCCCCCTCAAAATCTTATCTTTTGGGGTGGAAAGATAAGCCTCACGACCGGGTTAACAATTCAAGGCTCCAATGGGGTGGCCCTCAAAATATGGTAAGATACCTCGGTATCCCCTTTGTTGTGGAACCTAATATAAAGGAGATGTGGCAGTAGATTAGAGGCAAAATTGAAAAGAAAATTGTCAAGTGGAATAGGCAATTTCTCTCCTTGGTTGGTCGAATCCAAGTTTTCCAGAAGATACTCTCATCTTACAGTATATATTTTGCTCTTGTTTGGTTTTTCAACTCATACCAGATTAATGAAATTCAAAAAATAATAAGACCCTTCTTATGGTTAGATGGGAAAGGGAAAAAGAAGAGACACTCAATGAAATGGGAATGGTGCACTATTGAAAAACCCAAAGGAGGCTTGGGCTTAAAAGATTTAAGGTTGCAAGGCATTACTTTGGCTGCGAAGTGGGTGATAGGGGAATTTGAAGGTGGAGAACCTTGGAAAGTTTTGATCAGGAAAAACTTGCTCAATGTTGTTCCCAAACATGCAAAATCATGGAGATCTCTTCCACTCAATGATATCCTTAGTAGTGAGGAGACTATGTTACCTGCAGGATCTAATGTTTTCAGAACCATTTGGAAAGCCTGGGAAGTGATGAAAAAGTGCCTTTCCAACCACCACTTTACCAAAGGGGATAATGGGACCATACATGCTAATAGATATATATGGTGGAACCTAAAACACAAAGGGAAACCATTGACATTAATTCAAGGTTGCTCTGCAAAAGGGTGGGCTCATAAAGGAATCTAGTGTTTCAATGACATACCAAAAGATGGAAAGTTGAAGGATCGGAATGACTCGAACTCTTAATTTAATATTCCCCTTACCAATTGGAGGACTTACACAATACTTAGGGAGGCTTGTAATTAGATAAAATTTCCTGTAGTAATTAAGAATGATACTACTCAATTTAAATTTTTTCAATGGCAAACTGGCATTAACATTATGAAATCGAAAGTTAAAGAAATGTATACTATATTAACAAACCACACTGAACTATCTAAATACTTGAACCAAACTTGGAAGTTGAATTGGAATAAGAATCAATGGCAAAAGGTCCTTCAAATTAATTGGTCTAAACAACTTGAGGCTAAAAAAGCATGCTTCAAGTGGCTTCTAATAATACTGAAACTTTCATTCAAAAGAAAAATTGATGACATTGATGTATGAAACATATGTAGAATACCAGAGATAATTAACCACATTTTATTTGAATGTAATTTTGCTAAAGAGATATGGAAATTGTTTTATAACGAGCAAGATATCCGGGGGAATAATGAACAACCTCTTCTTGAGAAGATTTTATTTTACAATAACATAAAAATGGGGAAAAATGCTACCCTATTTTGGCTCTTCCTTTCATCTGACATTTTGTGGTCCATCTAGAAAGCAAGGAATGAAGACAGGTTTCAAGGAAGAGGATGCTTGCTGAGTCTTGTAGAAGACTCATGTTTTACAATGTTGCCATGCAGGTTTACATTACGGTGGAACTCTCAAAAGACAGGTTTTGGAAGTACCTGGAGAACAAGCAGATTACAATAGATATCATGGAGGCGAGGTATGGTTATATGTGGCCAGAGGGGCACCTAGGTGTGGATGTCTTCATGAGGGCTCTTCATGCATTATGACAGGATCTAGCAAAGGGAAAAAACAATAAAGTTGACATGGGGGGATAGACAGTGCAACCTTTTGATGAAGAATTATTTTCTACAAAGACACTGATAGCTTTGAGTGGTGGTAATGAGGTAGATTAGAGCATCCAAAGGATAGAGACTTGCCTTGTGCATATCCTTTTTGATCTGCATTAGATGTTTATAATAAGTACAATGATTTATATTTTATATTTTGCTAATGATGATTTGATGTAACTAATGGCACTCTAAAACATGTTATATTTTGGGTTCCACTCTTTTGACCTCATCCTCTTGAGGCTAATGTTGTCAATATGTAATGGGGGTAGTCTAGAAAGGTTACAGTTACTGTTAGGTTTTGCTTTGATCCTATGTAAAAGGAGGGTAACATGTGATATGTTGTAAAGGGGGATATTCTAGATCTGATACTCAGATGAATACATAGTCTATGTGATCTATATTTTCTACTTATATTATACTTAATACAAAAAAAAGACCAACTTATACCTCTGCATAGCTCGTTTCTCTTATAAAATTTGCACCCCCACTCTTTTTACATTAAAATTTGCATAAGAAGATTTTATCTTCCTTACTTTGGCATCACGTGCCTCATCCCTGCCTTCCTGCAACCCAACTCTATTTGAAATTATTTTTCTTGGCTAATGCAACACGAACTCTCTTTGTGAACAACTAATTTGCTTGGTCTTTTCTACAGTTCTGCTATGTCATCACTCTTTTTTTCTCATATTCTATCTGCATTTTCCCAAACCATTCACACTGGCTCACACCCTCATGCGATAGACATTTTCAAAGCTAGTTTAGCTTCTCTCAAAAAATAGTCACTCCTCTCTTACAGGTTGATTACTCTCTCACCATTCAACAGGTTGCTCAAGTCTTACATTCTACTTTAATTATCATCCCACATGGCTTGATATCTCGACCATGTTGAAAATGAAGGTGAAGTTGTAGCTTAAAACTTGTAAACCTATGTGACAATAGATTTAATTAAGTGTTCTTTGTCACAATTCTTTGTGTATAATTAATCTGTTTAGATTAATTTTACCAATTGTAGAAAGAGACAAAAGATTGTAGAAGAATGAGACAAAAGATAGAAGTGACACAACATATACGTGGAGAAACCCTTTAGGGAAAAAAATCACTAGAATCAATAGTGCTTGTATTATTTAACCTTAGAACAAGATTACAATAATACTGTATCAATCCTTGATTGATATGCTTCCTTTTTCTTCAATAATCCTTCTTCACAACCTGCAATAAACTCTCATACACTTTCTATAGCACAAGCTATCCATGCATCCCATGTGAGAAAGCATGAATCCACACATCCCATGCCATGCTTCAAACCCTCACACATGCACAAGCTCAACATGCTAACTTGCTTCAAACTCTGATGCAATTCCTAAAATAAATAGACAATTAATAGGCATATAAACTCATAAGAGTTATCAAATACAAGAGCATAAAGCTACTCACAAAAAACCATGCCTAGATTGTGTAAGTAGAGTTCCACACTGCAACATGAAGTCAAAACCAAAGTCTCCTCAATTTAGGTGCCCCAAATCGAACACTTAACTTATCGTTGGTCAAGAAAATATCTTGCAAGAATCACCTCAAAGTTGGTGCCCAAGAAAGGGCCCACTTAATTGAGCCTTGTAAATATCTTCTCATGGAAAAGGTGTCAACTCAAAGATGCCAACTTGGGTGCCCAAGGTGGGTCCAAGTCAATCTTAGTTAACTGAAACATATCTCTCCATCAATTCATGCAAACAAAATGCATGATTGATCATCCCCACTTAACTGAAAGTATCCACCTATTATATTTCATGCAATTGAAGTCATTAGTCATGCAACTCAAGTCAACTAACATGCAACTCAAAATAACTACATGCAACTGAAGATAATCGAACCATAACTGAACTGAACTGAACTAATAGTGCCACTCCACTCTTGTAAATATCAATCCCTATTTTGTAGGAACAAGACTTGCATTACTGAAGTGTTATCAATCCTCCAAACATTTAACTGAAGCAAGGTGGGTTCCACCTTCCATTTCAGCACCTCATGTGCTCCTAATATTTAACTCATCTTGGACGTCCCCACATCTATTATTTAGGAATAATTACAAATGTCAATTTACATGTTCATTTCATTTGAATTTAATCTATTTCTAATCCTAGTGTCGAGGAACACTTTCCAAGGACTTAGGAGATACTTTTGTTATCTTCCTTGCGTGGCTCCGGGCTTCTTCTAATAAAAAACCATCAATCTCTCTCCACAGGCCAAAACCTTCACACCACTCACTATATCGATGCCCCTTTCTTTTTCACTTATCTTGGCAACGAAGAACTAATAATAAAACCACTTAGATTTTTCTTTTTTGTAGGCCAAGACTCTCTCCCCAAAACATGGCTATCGATCTTCTTCTTCTCTAGAAACCATTATCACCTCTTCCAATCAATAAGATCAATGAGAGAGAACAAATCAACTTCTTGATGCCAACACGAACTAGCCACCTATAACCAATCAAAATAAAAAACAACCAATACACAACTCCAAAATTTCAAATCAAAAATTACAAAACAAAAATTGCATGATACCCCTGCATCAGGATGAGCCTCAATATTGGGATGAAATCCCTAAATTAAAATAGTTTGGATGAGTATGATTGCCAAGGGATATGTAATTAAATGTAGAGCTTGGAGATTGTAGGATTTCCACACATACAAGAAGCCACGAGGCTTGCATACAAGGAGCAGTGATGCACTAGTCTGTCAAAATCAAATTGATAAGTGTGATGTAATTATGGCATTTCTAAAAATAGTCATAAATACTTGTAAGGCTTGACCGTGTAAGAATTGGGTAATGCTTTATGAAACTCTCACTTAGAAAGATGGTAGTTACAATAATTGAAAAGATCCAAGAATGAGGATCTATAAATATGCATTTAGAGGAAATTTGCAGGGTTCGAACTTTGGTTTCTCATTACTCTGTGATGTAGAGGAAAATAAAGAAGGATCATTTTGGACTCACCCACTCTAAAGTTATTTGTTGTCTGTGAACATTGGGTTTTGAATGTAATGTTAATGCTTGTGTATGAGTCTTTGAACTTGAATAAAAATTTGTAGTTTCCTTGCTTCGTGAATCCAATACTTCTTTATGTTATGTTCATCCTCTTTGGAATTGAGTGAGGTCCTATGTCAACGATTGTTTATTTCGTTGCTGATATCTTAATCTTTGTATTGAAATATTGGTGACACTCCTTTTATGTCTTTCCACATTTGTATGATAGCTTTGAATCAATGTTAGTCCACCTTTACTACTTCCTGGTTAAACACATACTCATAAAAGGTTAGTTGAACCATTAGAGGGAGCTGTAACTCATTAAAATTCATAGGAAGGTCACCAATGAAATGGTGACCTCTCCAACTGTTAGTAACTTTGTCTTTATTTAACAAGCAAAGAGAGTTAATAATCAGTCGATTTCCATAAAGATAAATTTATTCACTAACAAGTAGGAAATATGTTAACTTTTGTGCTAGGGTGTTGTATTTAATGATAAGGCTCAAATCATTTCAACTATACATGAGCATCCCAAGTTCTCATTCCAATTCTCATTATCAATCAAGGAGAATATTAGAACATAAACATTGTAAGCATTGCTCACTTGGAAACTCTCTACTATCTAAACCTCTTTCATCTACTCTTTTCAAGGCAACCATATTCTTCCCTCTTCTTTTCTGAGCAATCATCTGCACAAGCCACTTCAACTTCTTTTTCAATGACCAAAACCAGCCATATTCTTGGCTTCTTTCCTAAGCCATTGCTTACACTTCTCTAAGTCTCTTCTCAACTTCGTCATTTATTTATCCCACTCAAAATCTTTCTTCTTCACATTCATATTCATTTTTCCTTTCTTTCCAAGGATTTCTTTTATGACATACGACTGCATCTTTTTATCTCTCTTCTTGGCTTCTCAATACCTCATGTAGAGCTTCTCTCCTTTTCCTTTAACCAATATTTTGGTACCCAGGTTCATCTTATTAACCCATCAAACATTAACACATGTACTTGTCAAAATCCTACGAGCATAACTGACTTCCACTTCCCAAACCTTTTAGGCTTTGATACCTAAATGATGGAGAGAAAAACCCTCCTCTCATTGTACACATATACTTAGCCATAAATTGTCAATCACAAGCAAACCATTATGCAATGATACAAAATTTTACTTGAAAAAATTATTTGTCAATTAAAATTACTCACTTCACCATTACAAAGACACAAGTTTAATTTTCAATTCAGTTCACAATCATTTACTTCTACTGACATTCACAATAACTCACACATTGATTTTTCATTTCCTGGCTTGACAATGCACATTTTCCAATTTAATTTGTGTATGTACATTTAAATCCACAAATCTATTATAAAAGACCAACTTAAGAACAAAAACTAGGTGGGACAATAACTTTGAGTTTCACTCTGCAAGAAGGACTGTGCGCATGTGAGGGTTTTTTCTCATGGAGGAGGCTTGACCCTCCTCCATGACTGTTCATCATTTTTTTGGCGTACGCCATCTCCATTTAGTGTCGAGTAGTAAACCTAAAAAGTTCATTCGTGGTGGGTGTGACGAGGGCTTCATGTCAACTGCTTTGTCTGTGTGTGGCCGCATGTGTGACCCTTGTGGGTTTATTCTGAAATGATGGTTGGGGATACGAATCCCCTAGATGGATCCATTAATGGGCCTTCCAATCCAAATGCCAATAATTTGGCTCCCAAATCCTTTCAAGATATTGTTGCGGGAGAAAGAAGACGATTGTCAAAGGGCACCAAGTTGATGCTCGGGGAAGTCGAAGAAGGGAAAGATAATGGAGGAGAGGAACAAGGTAAGCATTCCTTGGCTCCTTCTTTGAAAGCTATCTTGATTCCTAATAATACCCTAAATGAGGCAATGATAAAAGAGGATTCTAGACTGTTGAAAACTATTATCTTTTTTGTTGTCGTTGACCATAATAGGGTTTCCACAAGGAAGTATATAGAAGAATGGTTTCATAATATTTGAGAAAAGAAACTAGGGCTCCAATTTTATTATTGTCGCATGGTGCAAAAGGGTTTGTATGTCATCTCTTTTAATAACCATAATTCTCAAATGGAGGCAATTAAGAAACAATTTTGGAATGTTGAGACGGTTGTCTTTCGGGCCTTGCCATGGAATCTGGTTGCATTGGAGGAGGAGGTTATAGCCCTCTCTAGCCCTAGATGGTTAATTATCAGACATGTTCCTCCCTGACTTTGGAAATTTGTTCTTCTATTGGAACCATATGGGAATGTCTTAAAAATTGATGACAACAAAACCCCTCTTCCACACTCTGATGTGCAAGTGTTGGTATCCTTGTCTCCAGGTGTTGAATTGCTGGAGGTCTTAGAAATTAAGTTGAAATCTAGAAATTTCTATTGTGATATTGAAACCTTGGGAGGGCTAAATGCCTGCTATCTATGAAGGCACAAAGGCCACATTAGAAATAATTTTCCATTAATAAGGAATAAAACTCATACCAAAACTGCCTATGGTAGAGGCACTGAGAATAAGATGTAACCCTCTATAATGGATGGGCGGGTGGATGGAGATATGAATAATATGGAGGGAACTATGTAATACAATCCCACTCCACAACAACTTGATGAGAGGTAATCCCACTCAAACCCTAAAGTCAATAATAAGATAAGAAACAACTCTTTGTAGATGGAGAATACAAAAACAATTAAAATCAATAAAACTGCAACAAGTGCGGAGGATAGCCTGACCTCTCTACTTCATGAAATAGATAGCAGTACAAGGAAGGAAAATGTAGGGAGTGAAGATCACAAGAAAGGAAAGGAAGAATCTAAGTCTAGCCCTTTATTAAGATCAGATAAGTCGACAAATAGTGTCAAACTAAATGCCCAACAATTAGCCCTACAGAAAATAAGGCAATCTAAAGAACCTAAAGAAATTAACCCTAAACCAGGTAAAGAGATGTACACTTTTAATTCTAAATACTTTAAGGAGAATTATGAATTGGATTCTCAACCTGAAGGTTGCCCTCAGGAAGGAGGTAGGCAGAAGGTAATTCAAACCCCTAGAGGGGAAATTGAAACCTTGGTCAAAGAGAGAGGTCCGCAAAATCAGGATTCAGACAGAGAGGGAAAACCTACTGAAGAAAATAATGGTGATCTTGAGGATATCCACCTTGAGGTTCTGGAGGACACAATAGATAATCCTATCACCTTCAACATTGTATCATTTGTAATTGGGAATGAAAAAGTGCATGAAATTATGGTCCCTGACCTGTCAGTGAATCCTACCAACCCCCTTGGTGGAGTGGTGAGTTCTTATGGGTTTGCATCACAGTCAGGCATGGATTCTGCATATGATCTAGGGCTGCTATCTACTAAGGATAGAACTAATGGAGAAGATACTCCCATGGAGGTCATAGTAAAAAAGACTCAGAGGTATAGGAAGAAGAAAGGCTTGGAGGTTGGCAAATCCCCCCCAAATAAAGTTACCAACCATCCTCAAAAAGATAAAAGAAAGAAACTTAGTGGGATCCTTCCTCTTAATGCTAAAAGGGTGGAAGCAGAAAACAAACTTCCTAAATGCTTTGATAGCTTCAAGATTGATAAGGGGCCCCCACCCAATGAACAAGCTTGATGGATGTCAATTGCATTTCTTGGAATGTTAGGGGGCTTGAAACCCCTGATAGGAAACATTTAGTTATAAGGTTTCTAACACAAAAAAAAAGGAAAAAGACCTTATCTTGCTATAAGAGGTTAAAGCCACTGGTTTCACCCTTGAAACTAGTCTGAAGGTTATATGGAAAGAAGCCACTCAGTTTGTTACTAAGCATGAAAAGGGAAAAGGGGGAGCAATAATTTTGATGGAAAATGATTGGGCTCAACATGTGGATAGCTTTGAGACCTCCCTTTGCAACTGGGTAGTCTGGGTGATCATTAAGAAAAAAGAAAGTTGCTTTGCGGTTGCTAAGTTTATACCCCTAATGACTATAAGGAAAGAATTCTCCTTTGGAATTGGCTATATACTTTGCAAGATATTCCTTGGATCATTGGAGGAGACTTCAAATTTCTAGAAAGGGAGGAGGATAAATGGGGTGGAAAGGCTTTAGATGAAAAGGTAATGAGAGATTCTACTAGAAAAGAATGAAATCCAAACTAAATATTGAAGATCATATTGAAGGACAAAAGAAAGACACCCAAGCCATTTGGTTCACATGGTGCAACTCTCCAAAAAGGGGTAGGAGAATCTATTGTAGGCTTGACATGTTTTATGTAAGCAAAGCATTCTTATCAGCGTCCTTGACGAAAGAGAGGTGTAAGGTTGAAGTATCTCCATATTCCTTGTCGGATCACCACCCAATTAGAGCTACGTTTTGCTTAAAAGGTGCAGTTCCAAAACCTACAAGCAACAATAATGGCTTTTGCCTCAATACCAACCTCCTGAAAGACAATGGTTGTAAAAGTTCCATACTGTGTCTCAGGCTTATCAAAAAGTGGATGCACAAGAATCTTTCCCCCATTGATAGATGGTTATTGAACACAGAGGGCTGGAAAGTTTGTTTCAAATAATTGGGAAAAAAGAGCCAAAGATAACTGAAGGAGGGAGGCCCTCCTCCAAGATAAGCTTCTACAAGCAGAGACTAATCTACAAGCAAATCCTTTGGATGAATCTCTCACAAAAAAGTTGGTTATGGCCAAAAACTCTTTGAGGAAGCTTCAAAACCACAAGGTCCAGGGTCTAAGAGTGAGAGCTAAAATGAATTGACTAGAGAATGGTGATAAATGCATAATTTTTTCTAGATATATTAAGAAGTAAACTAGGGAATATATAGACCAAATCACTATGAGTGGCAACACTGTGATCAATCAAGAAGAAATAAGGGAGCAATTTTTTTAGTTCTATAAGAACCTCTTCTCCTCGAAGGGGGAGGTGGATGCTAATACTCTGACAAGTGAGCATATTGAGAGAATTATCCCAAAGAAGGTTAGTGTCGAAATGGAAGGGGATATGGGGAAATATTTATCTCAATAGGAGATTAGAAAGCCCATTCTCTCAGTCAAAGATGATAAGTCTCTAGGGGTAGATGGCCTCCTGCAAAATTTTATAAAACATTTCTAGATTGGGTGTGTGAAGACCTATTCCTTGTTTACAAGGAAGCCTTTGACAAAGGTACACTTGGAACTAAGATTAATAAAGGGATAATCAAGCTAATCCTAAAGGAGGGTGATAGATCCCTAGTTAAAATCTAGAGGCCCATCACTTTGCTCAACGTCTCTTATAAGATTTTGGCTAATATATTAGTAGATAGGGTTGCTCTCATCCTTCCCTCCATAGTAAACTCCACAAATATAGGTTTTATAAAGGGAAGATACATACTAGAAAATCTAATTACCAGCTGGGAGGTAATGAATTGGGAAAAATTAACAAATCATAATGCAACAATGTTGCTACTATATTTTGAGAAGGCTTATGATAGAATTGAGTGGGGTTTTGTGCTCCTTGTGTTGAAGGCCTTTGGATTCCCTAATTCCTTTTTTCATATTGTCAAAACTCTCTTTCAGGATGCAACTACTCAAGTTGAGGTCAATGGTGTTCTTACTCAAGAAATCTCTCTTGAGAGATCCGTAAGACAAGGATGTCCACTTGCACTGGCATTGTTTGTTATAGCTTCATATGCTCTGCACTATGTACTAAGGGAGAGTTCATTAGTCCCAAGGGTAAGAGGCATTATTTTTCTAGATGAGAATGAACTCCTTAACCTTTAGTTTGCTGATGACACCTCTATTTTATTAGCTTTGGAGGAGGACAATCTTGCAAATCTAATGGGGAAATTAGATATTTTCTACCTGGTCTCTAGGGCTAAAATTGCCCCCTCAAAATCTTATCTTTTGGGGTGGAAAGATAAGCCTCACGATCGGGTTAACAATTCAAGGCTCCAATGGGGTGGCCCTCAAAATATGGTAAGATACCTCGGTATCCCCTTTGTTGTGGAACCTAATATAAAGGAGATGTGGCAGTAGATTAGAGGCAAAATTGAAAAGAAAATTGTCAAGTGGAATAGGCAATTTCTCTCCTTGGTTGGTCGAATCCAAGTTTTCCAGAAGATACTCTCATCTTACAGTATATATTTTGCTCTTGTTTGGTTTTTCAACTCATACCAGATTAATGAAATTCAAAAAATAATAAGACCCTTCTTATGGTTAGATGGGAAAGGGAAAAAGAAGAGACACTCAATGAAATGGGAATGGTGCACTATTGAAAAACCCAAAGGAGGCTTGGGCTTAAAAGATTTAAGGTTGCAAGGCATTACTTTGGCTGCGAAGTGGGTGATAGGGGAATTTGAAGGTGGAGAACCTTGGAAAGCTTTGATCAGGAAAAACTTGCTCAATGTTGTTCCCAAACATGCAAAATCATGGAGATCTCTTCCACTCAATGATATCCTTAGTAGTGAGGAGACTATGTTACCTGCAGGATCTAATGTTTTCAGAACCATTTGGAAAGCCTGGGAAGTGATGAAAAAGTGCCTTTCCAACCACCACTTTACCAAAGGGGATAATGGGACCATACATGCTAATAGATATATATGGTGGAACCTAAAACAAAAAGGGAAACCATTGACATTAATTCAAGGTTGCTCTGCAAAAGGGTGGGCTCATAAAGGAATCTAGTGTTTCAATGACATACCGAAAGATGGAAAGTTGAAGGATCGGAATGACTCGAACTCTTAATTTAATATTCCCCTTACCAATTGGAGGACTTACACAATACTTAGGGAGGCTTGTAATCAGATAAAATTTCCTGTAGTAATTAAGAATGATACTACTCAATTTAAATTTTTTCAATGGCAAACTGGCATTAACATTATGAAATCGAAAGTTAAAGAAATGTATACTATATTAACAAACCACACTGAACTATTTAAATACTTGAACCAAACTTGGAAGTTGAATTGGAATAAGAATCAATGGCAAAAGGTCCTTCAAATTAATTGGTCTAAACAACTTGAGGCTAAAAAAGCATGCTTCAAGTGGCTTCTAATAATACTGAAACTTTCATTCAAAAGAAAAATTGATGACATTGATGTATGAAACATATGTAGAATACCAGAGACAATTAACTGCAATTAACACTGCAACATGAAGTCAAAACCAAAGTCTCCTCAATTTAGGTGCCCCAAATTGAACACTTAACTTATCGTTGGTCAAGAAAATATCTTGCAAGAATCGCGTCAAAGTTGGTGCCCAAGAAAGGGCCCACTTAATTGAGCCTTGTAAATACCTTCTCATGGAAAAGGTTTCAACTCAAAGATGCCAACTTGGGTGCCCAAGGTGGGTCCAAGTCAATCTTAGTTAACTGAAACATATCTCTCCATCAATTCATGCAAACAAAATGCATGATTGATCATCCGCACTTAACTGAAAGTATCCACTTATTATATTTCATGCAATTGAAGTCATTAGTCATACAACTCAAGTCAACTAACATGCAACTCAATTCAACTAGCATGCAACTCAAAATAACTACATGCAACTCAAGTCAACTAGCATGCAACTCAAAATAACTACATGCAATTGAAGATAACTGAACCATAACTGAACTGAACTGAACTAATACTGAACTAATAGTGCCACTCCACTCTTGTAAATATCAATCCCTATTTTGTAGGAACAAGACTTGCATTACTGAAGTGTTAGCAATCCTCCAAACATTTAACTGAAGCAAGGTGGGTTCCACCTTCCATTTCGGCACCTCATGTGCTCCTATTATTTAGGAACTCATCTTGGACGTCCCCACATCTATTATTTAGGAATAATTACAAATTTCAATTTACATGTTCATTTCATTTGAATTTAATCTATTTCTAATCCTAATGTCGGCGAACACTTTCCAAGGACTTAGGAGATACTTTTGTTATCTTCCTTGTGTGGCTCCAGGCTTCTTCTAATAAAAAACCATCAATCTCTCTCCACAGGCCAAAACCTTCACACCACTCACTATATCGATGCCCCTTTCTTTTTCACTTATCTTGGCAACGAAGAACTAATAATAAAACCATTTAGATTTTTCTTTTTTGTAGGCCGAGACTCTCTCCCCGAAACATGGCTATCGATCTTCTTTTTCTCTAGAAACCATTGTCACCTCTTCCAATCAGTCAGATCAACGAGAGAGAACAAATCAACTTCTTGATGCCAACACAAACTAGCCACCTATAACCAATCAAAATAAAAAACAACCAATACACAACTCCAAAATTTCAAATCAAAAATTACAAAACAAAAATTGCATGATACCCCTGCATCAGGATGTGCCTCAATATTGGGATGAAATCCCTAAATTAAAATAGTTCAGATGAGTATAATCGCCAAGGGATATGTAATTAAATGTAGAGCTCGGAGGTTGTAGGATTTCCACACGTACAAGAAGCCACGAGGCTTGCATACAAGGAGCAGTGATGCACTAGTCTGTCAAAATCAAATTGATAAGTGTGATGTAATTATGGCATTTCTAAAAATAGTCATAAATACTTGTAAGGCTTGACCGTGTAAGAATTGGGTAATGCTTTATGAAACTCTCACTTAGAAAGATGGTAGTTACAAAAATTGAAAAGATCCAAGAATGAGGATCTATAAATATGCATTTAGAGGAAATTTGCAGGGTTCGAACTTTGGTTTCTCATTACACTGTGATGTAGAGGAAAATAAAGAAGGATCATTTTGGACTCACCCACTCTAAAGTTATTTGTTGTCTGTGAACATTGGGTTTTGAATGTAATGTTAATGCTTATGTATGAGTCTTTGAACTTGAATAAAAATTTGTAGTTTCCTTGCTTCGTGAATCCAATACTTCTTTATGTTATGTTCATCCTCTTTGGAATTGAGTGAGGTCCTATGTCAACGACTGTTTATTTCGTTGCTGATATCTTAATCTTTGTATTGAAATATTGGTGACACTCCTTTTATGTCTTTCCACATTTGTATGATAGCTATGAATCAATGTTAGTCCACCTTTACTACTTCCTGGTTAAACACATACTCATAAAAGGTTAGTTGAACCATTAGAGGGAGCTGTACCTCATTAAAATTCATAGGAAGATCACCAATGAAGTGGTGATCTCTCCAACTGTTAGTAACTTTGTCTTTATTTAACAGGCAAAGAGAGTTAATAATCAGTTGATTTCCATAAAGATAAATTTATTCACTAACAAGTAGGAAATATGTTAACTTTTGTGCTAGGGTGTTGTATTTAATGATAAGACTCAAATCATTTCAACTATACATGGGCATCCCAAGTTCTCATTCCAATTCTCATTATCAATCAAGGAGAATATTAGAACATCAACATTGTAAGCATTTACTACATGTTTGCTCATTATTTTTATTCTTTCTAATCAAGCAATTAAATTAGGAATAGGTATTTGATCAAAGGAGAACATCCTTGCCCAACAAACTCTTCAATAATGTTTATTGACATCACCCCTTTCAAATGCAAGTAACAAACATTAAGGTGAATAGATTGACAAGTGTAACTTATGCTTAGATCATTTCTATGTACATAATTCAAATCTCTATAGAGTTCAAATCTACAAATCCCATATTTAATTAGGTTCATTTTCATACACATATATTCAACCCTTACCAAATTATGAAGAAAACCTAATTCAAATTTCATTGTTAAACTAATTAAAAATATTATTTGTCACATGTAAAAAACTTAATTTCAATAAAAAAATTGTTGTATTTCTTTACAATTTTATTACACAAATTAAAACCTTTCCTAAATAATTGATATAAAATTAAACTATATTATTTGTCACATTTTAAAAACAGAGAGTTCATTTTATTTATTTACAATTTTATTATACAAATTAGAACCTTTCCCAAATATCTTTAATATAAAATTTTACATTACACTTAAAAAATCTTTAATTTAATACATGTTTTAAAGTACTTTCTTTTATATTAATTATCAAACCTTTCCCAAATATCTTTAATATAAAATTTTACATTACATTTAAAAAAAATATTTAATTTAATAAATGTTTTAAAGTACTCTCTTTTATATTAATTATCAAAAGGGATTTTATAGTGGAGAATCATTACCACAATATTTGATTTAATCTACAAAGTTTTATAGAAATATCTAATGTTATCTCACCTTTAGGGCATGCGTGAAAACCGAGGGGCCACTTCAATAGCGCCTCTAACTCAAAAGTCCTCCGACGGACTAAGATTAAAGGCTCCTTTTTCGAGGTATATTTATCCCACATGTAGGAGCGGAAGTAGAGGGGAAGCAAATGTTTGTATAAATAACGAGGGAAGAAGCAGTTTAAAGCATACCTTTCTCGGCCTTTTGGCTAAGATCAAGTGTAGTATCTGTTCTTATCAGTTTAGTATCTGATACGTGGTTCAATGAACCACACGATATTAAATTAATTTCTTGAGGGAGAAGCCTCAAACGGTAGCTTGCTACCAGAGACTTCGCGCGTCGCTTTTGTATTGCACTACAGCAGAAGCCTGGCGCACCCCACCACCAAATTCAATCACAAATAAATTATTATTCTGCCTGTCAAACAATTGGTCGGCTGATTCGACTGAATCAATTTCTGGTAATTATTAAGTGTGTAATTGAGTATAGCTTGTTTGAATTTTAATACTGGCAATTACGAATGAATTGATTTCTTTGGCAATGAATCACAGTAGAAGATTTTTGCTGCTTACCTTCGAAATCTTGCATCGATCTTTTCTGACAGGGCAAAGCTATTGGAAAGACGGAACAATATTTTCTTACGGAAGGATCTGGATGATGCGTGGAAAGAAAATCTCATGTTTGCATCAACTCATCTGCAAAAAATGTAGACGAAATTCCAAATGTGGAGAGAGAAAATTTCCGCCATAACTGAGCAAAATAGAGTCTGGAAAAAGAAAAATCCCGCCATATAGGAATTTAGAGCTGCCTTAGGTTATCTTGCTGTATAAATTGTTAGCCTGATTCTGAGTTCTGCACAAAGGAAGCTGAATATCTCAAAATTTAGTAGTATTTTTATTCTGAATTTCTCAAAATTTGGTAGTTTTTGTTCTGATGTAGTTAAAGAAGGCATCTCATAATCTATAATGTTCATCGGAGATCATCAAAATGAGCAGGAACACCCATCAAATTGCAAGACTACAAGGTAAAGTATGCATTGATGACAACTGTTCTAAGAGCTCGTGAACAAGCACTTTTGAGGAAGTAATAAAAGAAGGAAAAATGACAAAGTTATGAATTGGGAGGTGAATTAAATTCATTCAAATTAGACATGGGAGTTGGTCCTTTTATTGGATGAAAATGGATGCTCAAAATCAAGTTCATATTTGATGGTTCAATCAACAAGCAGTAGTTGACGAATACAAAATCACAAAGATGATAATAGTTAGAGTGTTTATAGCATTTGTTTCTTAATACAGTTGTAAAATCTATCTAACGGATGTGAAAAATACAGTTTTGAATGGAGATTGATAAGAGGGGTATATGTGACACAACCTCTTTGTTTGTTGAAAAAGAAAAGAAACATTGAAAAAAAATTACATGATTTAAAATTGGTTTACGAGTCTATCTTAAAAATTGATAAGTATTTTCTTAAAGGGGATTTTATAAATCTAATGGTGATCCAAACTTACATGAAGATTTTTGATCACAAGTTACTCTTTATAGTGTTGCATGTTGATTATTTTCTCATCACTAAGAATGATTAATCACTTATGTATGAAGTGAAAGAAGACATGAAGATCAATTTTGAAATGTCTGATCTTAGACTACTTCATTTGGAGTTGATGTGTAGCAAACTTCTCAAAAAATATTACTCTCAAATGAAATACACCAAAGATATTCTCACAATTCAAAATAAAAACTACAAAGCTTCACGAGCACTAATGGAGATAGGAACTAAGTTGATTGAAGACCTAGATGGTAAAACAATTAATTTTTTAGAGTTTGGTAGGAAATTCAATTTACTTTACTACTACTCATCCAAACATATCTTATGCAATTGGGATTTTGTTTGAGTTTATGACATCCCAAAGATAGTCATTCACTAGCTTAAAAGTGTGTTCTAAGATATATTTAAGGAACGCAACTTCATATTAGAATATTCAAAGAATGAAGATTTCAAAATTTTGAGTTTTTCATATTCAAATTGGGCATGTTTTATAGAATCTAGGAAAACATTTGGTTACTACTTAAATCTTGGATCCGCCATTGCTTCATGGAGTTGTAAGAAGCAACCTAATGTTGTATTGTTATTTCATAGAAGTAAAGTATGGGGTAGTTGTTGTACCAACACGTGCAATAATATGGAACAAATAATTTGAGGATCTTTGACACTCATAACTTGATACTATGGTAATGTATCATAAAAATCGAAGTGAGATGAAGAAGTCAAAGGATCTAGTGTTCCATGCTCACATAAAGTATATTAAAGTACACCATCACTTCATTCATGAGCATGTCCTCAACAAGGAATTTGAGCTAAGTTTATCTACCAACAAATGAGTAGCTTGTTGATGTCTTCGCCAATTTTTTGAGTAGGGATGAGTATGTATACTTTGAATTTGAAAAAGGAATTAGTGTTAAATGTTCTTCATTTGTACATGGGTAGCTAATAAGTCTATTTTTTATAAGCAACCTCATTATTTAGTTATTTTGTATGATGAAATAAAGTTTATATTGAAAAGATAAAACTCTATTCATCATAATCCTTAGCATCTATTATTTAGAGATAAGCAGCCTCATTATTTAGTTATTTTGTATGATGAAATAAAGTTTGTATTGAAAAAATAAACTCTATTCATCATAATCCTTAGCATCTATTATTTAGAGATAAACAACCTCATTATTTAGTTATTTTGTATGATGAAATAAAGTTTATATTGGAAAAATAAACTCTATTCATCATAATCCTTAGCATCTATTATTTAGAGATAAGCAACCTCATTGTTTAGTTATTTTGTATGATAAATAAAATTTATATTGGAAAAATAAACTCTACTCATCATAATTCTTAGCATCTATATTATTTAGAGACACATCTATCTATATTTTTCTTATTTAAAGGATATTTAGATCCCTAAATAACATATATGGATTTTATGGCTTCACTTCTGTTGACTATGGGATTATATTGTTAGCTCTAGGCCTAAGATCATACTTTCCATCTATCACATTGTTTGAGTTGGAGCACATAGCTTTAGAGCCAAAAATAATTGTAGACACCTAAAACTGATCATTGTTATTACTTGACTATTTCTTCTATAATCGATTGAATACAACCCTTATTATTCAATTAGTTATTCTATTTTCATCCCATAATTAATTAAATAATATTTTATTAATTAATTAATAAGGTCACTATTCATCCCCTATTCATCAGTATTCACTTGCATCTATTTCTTACCTACATCATCTAATCATCTTCCTCCTATAGTCCATCTTTGGTGAATAAATTCAATTATTTATTTACCTAAATCCCCCCATCCTCATCCTAAAAATTAAATAAATATATTATTTATTTCATTTACCCATTTTCTTCTACTTTTCATTAAGTGGGCTAATCTAATTAACCCCCTAATTCCCCACTTGCACATCCATATCCTTGGTCAAATCTTTCACATCCCCACTTGTGTGCAAAAGGATGAGCCTTTTATATACAAAACATGGATCTTTGTACACGTGACATGGCCTTGATACCATGTCACATGGGTCAAGTTCTTTCCCATACCCTAATCCAATTTTAAATTCCTCCAAGGGTACTCTAAAGTACTCCTTCCATCTCATCCCTCCATTTGCTCCAAGGAGAATCTCCACCCTTGATTTTCTCCTTAATCCCTCTTCCTCCATCTCCTCCAACCACATAAGTACATTTGTCCTCCTCTCATTTCCCAATGAATCTCAACCATTATGATCCATTAATACCATCTTTTAATCTTATCCATCCATCAACTTCTCCAAAATTCTATAAATTGGTCTCAACCGAAGCCATTTAATCAAGGACCTCTTATGCAACCTTATGCTACTAGAAAGAGAACTCACATCCAACCATCCATGATCACAACCACTTCATCTTAGTGCAACAAGGGTTGATTATGGTAAAATATTTATGTTTTTATCAATGTTTACTAACCTTTATGTTTAATCAAGAGTGTGGCTTGTGTTTTTGAGTAGAAAAGGTTAATATTGCTTTGGTTTACTCTAGTAGGCTCAAAATTTCATACACACATCTTTGGTATGCCTAGTGGGAGTTGATATGTGGGTGATAAAAATAAAATGAAAACCCGATGAAGAATACTTAGTTAAAGTTGGTAGACTGATTGTGCAAATACTTAGTTAACAAGGTTGGTGTTATGACTTATTTGTCGCGCGATCATGTCAGAGTAGAACTTTCGAACCTTGATAGACTGTCATTAGGTCCTACTACTTTAGAATAATTGAATGTCAATTAGTCGACCGGGTAGTGTCCAAGGCAATTTGCAGAAGAAGATGATTTGGATAACCCATTTTATATTTTTTGTTTTATCTTCAACTATCAGAGTCAATTTTAATCTAAAGCCATTCCTATTTAACTAGAAAATAATCCTACTCTAAGAAAAATAGGAAATACTAAATTAAAAAACGTAAGATGACTAATTTAGAAAGCAACATAACTAAACTAGAAAGCATAGAGACAAGCAAACTAAAATAACTGATATACTACGGAAGCAGGAAAGTAAGTGAACAAACAATGAAACATTTTTAACAGTAAAGGATTTTATCAACTACGAAAGATAACTCGTACTAATGAAAAAAAATAGTGCTCTGAAACTTCAGACTCCACTCTTAACAAACTCAATTACTTCTACTGAACATATATCTAGCTTTAACAAATGAAACAACAAAACAAAAAAATACTTATCTATCTAAACTACTTCCCTCGAGTGGCCAGCTTGCGGGTTAACACCTCGTCTTAAAATCACATAAACTACTAGTTATGGAGTCTACCCATTATGTACAATCTTCATCACTCATAATTCAACAGATTATCAGTAGACATAAATCAAATAACTTATTTCAACAATATTTGGAAAACCATATGAACAGCATAACGATTCTTCCTCTCTGTCTTATTCATCACTTTTGAAATTACAGTTTTATAGATAGCTTTATAACTAAATCCTAAATTTAAGATGGCATGGATAGCCATTGAGAAAGTCTTCCTCAACTTAAAACTAACTTTGATGTCTTTAAAGCTCATAAACATGTAGAAGGCTTGAGAAGAGCCTTAAAAGTTTTTAACAACTGAATTTAAAGAAAAAAAACTAAATCTTCAGTGCATCATCCAGGCATCTAGGAGTGGGTTTGCAACATTAATCTTGAGGCACGTACTGGCTAAACTTCTGCAACAACCACATGATGACCTATTATTCCCTACAAAAATGCTCATGTCAACCCATTAAACCTGGCTTTGGTAAATTTCCTCAATTGATCAAAAGAAAGAAAGAAAGCATAATTTTACTTAAAATAAGCAATTACTTCTCCTAAAGTTTAATAAATTGGCACAGGCTTAGGATTGAGTTAGCAAAAGTAAGCTTTCTAGATTTTATTATGACGAGGTTATTTTTACCTCATCAAACCTCATGTCAGGAGTTTTGAAGTTCTGTAAACCTCCTACTTGGTGACCCCAAAGGCTATTGGGAGAAGGTTTATAAGTCGATGAAAAAGTGGCACGTCAGGATATCATTGGGTTAGGAAACTTCCAAACCTCGTGACTTGGTTAGAAAATTCTTGGATCCTGCGACAAGTCGATGGAGGTAGGGACCACTCGGGACAAGCCGGTATGGTGATGAGATTGACTCGGTAATGATGTCATAGTGGGACCCGAATGGTGCGATGGTCAACAACATTGGACAAGTGATGTGTCGACTCGTGGCACATATTTATTTGTTGTTTCTACGTCGTTGTTGTGTATCAACAATCATTGGACCAAACTGAATTTGTTGATAATGATGTAATTATATTCCAAATTCAGGTTGCTCATTGGTAGGCCGATCGGTATTACGACATGGTGTGATTTGGCTAACCTGAAGAATGAGTGAAATAAAATGGGTGTGATTTGTAGTGTAATAGAGGAGCAGGTGTTGCTCGAACGTGAGGTTAATTCATGATAAATTATTTGGGTGGCTGAGTTTTCTGTGGATGTAGCCCATATTGGGTGAACCACCTTAAATTTTTGTGTTGATCTCTTATGTGTTATTCTTCATTTTAATTTCTAAATCCTTTATTTGCATATATTTGTTAATATTTATTGCTCTGGTTTGCCTTAATTCCCTAACAGTGGGACCCATGTCTTTTTTCATTATTGATCAAAATTTAATTTTCTTGAGTTTTGTCATTTGTAGGTTACAGTTGGGCGACCTTGTCACAATTAGGCAATTTGGTGACAAGTAGAGGCGGTTGCATTTAGTAGTTGCTAAGAACCCATCTTCTTTTTCTCAAAGTTAATTTCCTGCAATCTTGTTAAAATTAATTTTTTGTTTGTTGATGAAAATTGGTTTTTTAGGACCATATGCTATCCAAGTTACTTCTTCGCACTAAAAAGCTAACCTAAATCAACCTCCAATTGACCAAAATTTTTCTTTCTGGGCAAGGACTCATAGTTAGGCGATTATGTCATAGTTAGGAAGTTGCATGACCTATTGAGGCGGTTGTGTAGTTAGGTGGTTGTGTGACCTATAGGGGTGGTTCTATAATCAAGGTAAAATTTTCAAAGTTTTGGGTTTTAGCAATTTTTCTAATGGTTTAGTGGTTCTAATTTGTGTTTCAATGATTATGTTCCTTATAAATTTTCAAAATATTTATTTCATTTTGAGGAAATAACCTATTAACATTTGACTTGGTTGTGGTGTTTATCTTAATATTTTACCTTGTAGATTTCACACAATTCAAGGATAAATTTCCAAACTAGTAATGGTTTCCTTGCAACCCCTCTTGTCAAAGCCTTTATTTGTCACTAATTTAGGATCATTTATTAAAGGAGGGGAAATAAATTGTATGCTTTTACTTGATAGCCTATAAGACATATTGCTCCCCTTGATCCCTTGGGTGATCTTGGGGATCAAAAGTCTTATATCCTCTATGCTTTGTTTAGTTTAAAACCTAAAACACGAGTACCATGTATGCTCTCTCCTTGTACTTTGTGTAATCTTGAAGATAAAAAGTGCTTAGTGTCTCTTTCTCATTAGGATGCCTACTTGGGGATTTCATCACTCCAAGGGATGACTTCAACCATGCATTTTAGTAGGGTATAAAAATAGAGGAGAATAAAATTTGTACCTCAATATAGTCACATCGTGTTTAGTGAATACTTGTCCCCCCTAGTGATTAAAGACACAAAGTGAAGGGTTGGTTTGAGAATTATGCTTCCCACCCATGCTTTAGATGGTCTAGTTTTCATGGTATTCCTCTAGTGAAATTATAAATAAAATACTAAAACCATTGGCCATCATTTAGTGTGGTACAAAGGATGAAGATCACCCCTTGAAGCTACTCTCAATATACCTCTAGGTACGGAGATAGAATTCACCTTGGTAAAACCTTTGGTGCTCTTTGGTAAGGGATTTCATGTGTACATGGCTATCGTCGACTATCCTTCATCTAGTAGATGGTATTAATGGTTAATTACATTATGAGCCCACACTAAGTGTAATACATACTTAAACAATCATATATTGTTGTTATTGTTGAAATGTATTCATCATTGATACTCATGCAACCCCTTAAATCCAAACCCTTAAAATTCCAAAATCATCTACATGTTGATTGATTATTTTCAATTATTACCAAGGTTAAGAATCCCAATCTATCCAATCCATCACCCTAATCATCCATCCATCCCCATCCAAATCCAAACTAAAAAAGGATCTTAATCCCCCTCCCTCTAGTCATTCCATCCTAATAGTTTTCTTATCATCTCCCTTCTAATCCATTCTAATATAAATCCCCCTTATAATATTTTCAATCAAAATACCAATCTAACCTCCTTCTTCTAATTCTTATCAAATTCCATCCCTTCAATCATCTTCGTCTAACCCAACCCCCTTAATCTAATCCAAATGCATTTTATTCTCTCCAGTCATCATTCTCAAATAAATATTTACTTCCATCCTTCACTTCTCCCATCATCCTATGTTCCTAGATCCACATCCCTTCTCCACTTCTCATCTAAACCATTCAAAATCCTTTTGTAGTCACAAAAAACCATATTCAACTATAGTTCAATGTATTTGTCACCTTCTTCATTAGTTTTGTCTTATTTTTCATCCATTGAAAAAGAATCCAATTCCTAACCAAAATTCTAGCACATAATCCAATGGTTCCATCACATTATTCGATAACTCTGTTCTATAGTGTCACCACTATTTACTGGCTCTATTATCAAATAGTTAGGTTTTTACTATACTTAGGTGCTTCTATCCTCATAGTCTTGAGTCCAATTTTTTCATTTACCTTTGAATCAAAATTCCTATTATCAAATAGATGGTTTTTTACTATGCTTAGATAGTTATGTACTCATAGTATTGGGTTCAAAACTTGTCAATATTCAAATTAGTGGTCCAAATAGGTGGTTTTGTACTAAGGTAATTATGTCCTCATAGTCAAGTTCAAATTTTTAGTCAATATTCAAATTAGCGATCCTTTCACCAAATAGGAAATTTCATACTATACTTAGGTGGTTATGTCCTCATAGTCCTGGGTCCAAATTTTCAATCAATCTTCAAATCAATGGTCTTGTCACCGAATAGGTAGTTCCATACCATACTTAGGTGGTCCTATCCTCATAGTATTGAGTCCAAAATTTTAGTCAACCTTCAAATTAGTTGTCCTGTTACTAGATAGGTGGTTTCATACTATCTGTAGGTGATTTTATCTTGCATATTATTAGGTCCAAAATTTTAGTCAATATTTACTTCAATAGTCTTGTTATCAAATAGGTGGTTCTATACCATAACTCAATGATTTCATCCATAAGTCATTTTCATCCTTTAGTGGATCCATTCATGCTTTAACATATGTGCATTATCTTTCAATGATTCTATTGCATTTTGAAACTCTTTTATTTTAAGCATCCTCAATCCAATTTATCTCATCCAATCCAATCAATTGACCTTATCCCAAATCTGAGCTTAATCTAGATCCTAATTTGAGATTTAGTAAACTAAATCTAAGTTCTTTTTAAATAGAACAAGTATTAATATATTTTCTTCCATTTTATTCTAATCCATTCCATTTCTCTTTTAATCATCCCTTCCCATCCATTATTTTCCTTCATCCTCATCCAAATCATAAAATGAACAACATGGATAAATTTTGTTTTGATGAGTCTCCTTATCATAATCATCCAAAAAATCTATTTGATACCAATTATGATGATGATAGTATCATTGATCAAGATGATTATGAAATCGACCCCCTTGATGCCATCATTTATAGAAAGATTTCCCCAAAAACCCACCACTTACCCATGTCTTTTGACCAAGAAATGGATGGCACAAGCTATTCCATCATGCCTTCATGCATATATATCAGTCACACTTATCCTACCTTTGAAAAGGGAAATCCATTCTATACCCCATACATATCTCCCTATTTTTTTACACCCACATATCCCTCTCATCTAGCATCCATACCTCCATATTCCCCCCTACACATATCCCAATCTCCATATTTGTACGAAACTTCCACCACCTTCACCTATAATCCAATTCTATTATCCCACTATCCACCAATCCATAATAATATTCCTCCATCTAATCCTAACCTTCCATCTAATCCTAATCCTCCATATAATCCTAAATAATATAAATATTTCTCTCTAGATTTCCTCCAAGGACTCCTAGCAAAGAAAATATCACAAAATCCACATCCCAAAGTTGGGTCATGTCACCCCACTCAACCATCTAAGGTCATCATTGATGAGGCCATTCTTCATCCCACGCCTATCATTCCTATTCTAACTCTTAACACCTTCAAAACCATTGGAACCACACAACTTGACTCCTAATCTCATACTCCTAACATTATCCAATCTCAATCCCAAAAAACTTGTGAATCCCCCATCTCTCCATCTACCTCACTCAATTATTCTATCCAACACTCATTTACCACCACATATCCCACACAAATCCAAATATACCAAGAGAATTTTCCAATGCATACTAAAACATCCCCCTTCCAAATCAAGATCATACTATCCCATATAATCCCTCTCACAATCACTTGCCTCCTCCTACCCAAACCATCCCCACACCATCATCTTATCCTCCTGGTCCCCTTACCTTCACCCATGGTGATTATCTCATAATAGAAGAAAAAATCATATCCACCATCCATCTCCCTCTAAATAATAATGAATTTGTGTCTTTCTTACATAATAACAAACATCCAATTATAAACTGAATACTCAAGAACATGAACAATAAGAGAAAAGGATTAGGCCTTCATGAGCAATGTATCTTGGAGCCCATCCATATAAAAAAATCCTGCAATCACAAGGCCTTGGTTACATATCTCAAGGCGCCCAAACCAAACATGTGTACAACCTTTGTGCAACCTAAGATGGCTTCTTACAAAACCATAATAGGCTCCTCACATCCTTCCTCCAATAAATCCATCAACATCCCTCCTCCTCCATCATACCAACATAAAATAACCATTACTATCCCTCATTTATCCATTTAGGGTCCTTATGTCCCACAATCCACCACAACACATCCCCCACCTACTAAATCCATTTTTAGACCTTATATCCCAAAATCGCATCCTCTATCTTACCCTAATAATTCCCTTATCCACCCATCCCCTATCCCTATCACCCATCATAAAATTCTCACTCCTATCATCCATAATTAGGATAAATAAGGACACACATCCATGCACCCCATCCAATATTTGATGTCCATCACTCCATTCATATTCTCTCCACATCACCCATCTTCCCACACTCACACCATTGCTCTTCGGAGAAATTTGTATGCCAAATAAAAAATACATAAATAAAAACATCCACCAACATCTAAGGACCACCATGTCCCTTTAACAAGACATGCTAAAATAACACAAAATATGATCCAAAAGTGCAATAAATCCCAAAGGTCACAAAGGCCCACCAAAGAAAAAAAAAACCATGTGTATCCCAAAATAAAAAGAAGTAATGCATCCAAAATAAAAATCCAATATGACATCCAAATCTGCTATCTAATAGCTAAGCATCCCCATCCTCCACCTCCTAAGTCTATTTTGGGTCCCTAGGTCCCAAAAACCACTATCATATGCTTTCCATCATCCCCAAAAACAAAACATCCACTTCTCATCCAACCCTTCAATGCTTGTCATCGTGTCTGTCAATGTTGGTCTTGAAAACATGCCCCTACTGATAGGCTATCGTTAGGTCCCATTACTTTAGAAGATAAAACATCAACATATCGACCAGACAATATCCAAGGCTATTTGCAATAAAAGACAACTTGACTAACTCTTTTAGATTTTCTGACTTTTTAGAGCAACTGAAATTAATTTTAACCCGGGGCCGTTTAACTAGTTAATTGAAAAAAAATCCATCTAAGAAAACTGGAAAGTATTTAAACTAGGAAACACAAGATAATTAATCTAGAAAGCATGATAACTAAACTAGAAATCACAAAAATAACTAAACTAAGAAGCGTGTAAACTACAGAAGAAGTAAAAAACTTGTAAACAACCTATGAAACATCTAATTAATAACAATAATTAACAATTCTAATAGTTAATTGAAAGCAGCTACGGAAATGGAAGACAACGAGTGCTCCAAAAATTTAGACTCTAAGACGTCATAATTTAATTACTAACTACATAATTAACATGAAGAAAAATACACTCATAATTATTATTCATGCAATAAAAACAACAAAATTCTTTAAAGGAAAGTACTCATCTATTTAATCTATCATCCCTCGAGTGGCCAGCTCACGGGTTCCTACGTTCTCAGGTCACATGTACAGTGTAATCAAAATCTCTTCCATTAAAAGTAATCTTCATCCATAATTTCACCAACTCAGAGGTTGATATGCAATAGTTTCTTTATTCATATATATTCAAAAAACATGTCGACAAAATAACAATACTATTCTACCTTATCTTTTGCTTCTGGAGATTACATATTTATAGAAAGTTTCTAACTAAATCCTATATTTCAGATGGCTTAGATTACCATTGAAAAATTATGCAACAGAGTTATAAGAAAACTTTATGTCTTTAAATTCCCATTAGATAAATATTAAAGAGGCTCGAGTTGAGCCATGAAGTCTTTAAACTCAAAACATAACAAAAGTTTAACTAAAATAAAGTATGATTTCGGTCCATCATCCTAAAGTTTTGGAGCATGTTCCCAGTTCATGTCTTCAATCTATTCTAGAGCTTTTGTTGGTTGAACGCTTTTGACTGCTTTATGATGATCGATTATTATCCTACAAAACACTTAAAACTACCCATTAAATCCGCATTGGCAAGATATTTCAATAAATCACAAGAAATAAAGTTTTTACTATTTTTCTCAAAAGATAAGCAATTATTATTCCTAAAGTTTAATTAATTGGCAACGAATAAGTATTTTGCATATATGAGGAAGGGTTATGTTATCATGATGAGGTTATTTTTATCTCATCACTTCGTCCCCTTCCTAATTTATGGCAGGTCCTCCCGCCCTCTGTTGTGACCCCTGCCCTCCTTCTTTGTTCAATTCTTCATATTTAGCACTAATATCATACAAATCATCTGCTATTTTATCCATCCTTTCAGGTTCGTATAGGAAGCCTTGATGATAAGCAACTCCTTTTTTCCACATGTTGAAGACTCCATTATCCTGATTTGTATTAATATAAAAAGTAGGTGGTGGGAAAAAAAACAGGGGAGGTATGTACTTCATCCCCATCCAATATATTTTGAGGTCTTTTAAGATTTTGGCCAAGGCATCTGCTCTTCTGTAGGATCATTTAATGTTAAGAGGGGAGATCACTTCTCTTTTCTTCAAGTATATTGGTACTGGGGTGTATCTTTCTTCATAGGCATGCCAAGCCTTACCAATCAGTTTTGGCCCCTGTTCTATGAAATGATTATGACATAGGCAGAGGTTGTCATCATATCTCTGATTCATAGTTTCTTCCACTTTAACAGCTAAAAAGTTTGCTTTGAAAGCTACAGGTTTCCTGTTGGGGTGTCTCATTTGAAGAACCACATTCTTCTCTGCCTGAGAATATTCTCTAGTGTGCTCTTGCCAATGAACCTGATTACGCATAATAGATAACAAAGATCTCAATTTCACTTCTCCAACAAAAAGGTTAATAAATAAATCAATATGTGTTTCCATCAGTAAATTGTGAACGAATAATTCAAATAACATGTCTTGCTGCTTAGAAGTTGATTCTAAAAACACTTTAACAAACTATTTGTCATTAGGGTCATGTGGCTGGTTATGATAGATTCTCAAAAATTTCCATCTTAACAATTATTCATTTAAAAACATAGAATATAGCTTTGATGGTCTCCTACATGCTAATAGAAATTATCCTATTTGGCATGCATCTTGTTTTTCCCTATAGACCCTATCAAATGACTCTTTCAGCAGTACCAACTCCTTTTTCAACCTGATATTCTCAATTCTAGCATCCTTCAAGAAATAGCATCTTTCCATCCACTTCATTAATAATGGGGGAATTCGGACTTGGAACCATTCCATTATAGTTGGTTCAGTCTAAGTTCCCTTTGATTCCATTATTGGTTTATTGTTTCTTTCTTGCAAATCATGTTCCAACTCCACAATCTTACCGAGAGAAACATTCAGTTCTTCACTCTGTCTATTCTTTTCCTCTTCAAAATCTTGAAACAAATGCATAAAATTGTTTTTCAAACCTCTAATTTTTTATCCCTATTAGACAAATTAGCATTATATGTCTTATTCTCTTGATTCCATTTTTGAATTTGCATATGCAATTCATTAATAAATGCGTCCTTCTTTTCTATCTGTAATTTCAAATTTTGAATCTCTTGATCTCTTTTTCCTATTACAGTAATGTGTACTGCCATTTCCCCTCGTTGTTGTACAATATGTTCTTCATTTTTCTTCAATTGATTTCTTAACTCGTCAATTTGAAATTTCAATTTCCCTAACTCTCCATCAACACTATCATTTTCAGTTGTCTCAATAACTTTATTTACAATGGGAGATAAATTTTCAAAAATATTATCCTCAACCTCCATAAAAGGTGGAGATTGTTCCCTCTCTTCTTTCTGTATTTCTTCAATATGGGTTTATTACTCTTGTCCTATGTGGGGAGGTAATTCCTCTCCTATTACCCCTGGAGATTGATAAACTTGCTCCCCTGTTTCCATTATTTCCACATTATCTGAGGGGTCCTCAGTTTCTATTGACTTTTCCTGTTTCTTAGACTCCTTTTTCTTTGAAACACTCCCTATGTCTTAAAGTGGGGTTTCTGTAGAATCAGAGGAAAATCTCTTGCTTCTCCTCAAGGGAGGATTGTTATGAAAATTAACAGTTGACCTTCTTTTCCTCTTCCTAGAGGGAATTATTTCTATATCTACATGAATAATTTCAACATCCCCCGACTGGTCTGGGGTTCTCAATTCATTGGCTAGAGGTTCTAGTGCTTCATCACCAAGGGTTGTGGGAATTTGAGCTTCAGGAGCTCTTGAGGCCTTAGGGGAAGTTCCTTCAGAAGGTGAAGCCATTTGTTTGGAGGATTCCCCTTCTAATTTTTTTTGGGTACAAATTTTTCAAATTTATGGAGAAAATTTTCCCACTTACTTTCAGGTTTCTTTCGAAAATAATATTTACAAATTAATTGAATTAAACCATGGTGTTTCAATGAACCTGAACTAGTTTTATATCTTTATATGGAGGAGATAACAAATTTACTCAAAAAGTCAGGAAAATTGACCCTAAGGGCAAGGTCTTTCCCATGACGCAAATGTATAAGCATACAAAATGCAGGTCCTACCACAGTAGTAAGTTGGCCTTCACAAGTAAAATATTTTATGATCCATGCAACAGCTCCCCAGGGTTCTAATATGGAGGTCCTTTGAAACCCTTTATTCTATCCTCTAGTATTGATAACTATCATGGGTTGAGGGTCTCCCTCTCTAAGAAATAACTCTGATAACTTTTGATATGTAATTTAAGAAGTTTCAGATAATTTAATACCAGAATTATCTAAACTAGAGAGGTGAGAAATGAATTTTGGACTCACCTAAAAATACTTCCCATGTAGTATCACCTGGCCATTAGAATAATTTTTTGCAAATGCATTCACCAACTGCTCATTATATCCCTCAATTTTTTTGATAAAATCCAACCATCCCACTTCTTGAAACAAACTGGAAATGTTGCTCAATCCTAGTAATTTATCGGCTGAGGCCGACTTTGATTTCTTCTTTGCACCCCCCATTTTCTATCTCCGCTCTATAATTCTGCTAAAAAATTCAACAATGCGAAAAGCTTGTGCACAATTGTTTTGAAGATATAATCGAAAAGCGATTATTTTTTTATTTTTTATTTTTATTAGATTGTAGGAATCGAGTAGCACAACCCCCTATAAACTGCAATGCACCTGGTAAAATTTTTAATGTGACCAGCGGCGCTAGCACGACACGCCCTCCGGTACCACGGGAGTGGGGGAGACTAGAACTCATGACCTATTTATCTTTGTTTAAAACCTTACTATGCAATGATGATAATTTGCATGGAGGACTACAAAAAGAGTGTCATACTACCAATTAATCAATGAGTGGACCAAGTTACTAAATTAGGAAGGGATAAACTCATGCCAATTAATTACACCTTATTCAAAAACAACTACTTAAGCAATTTTTTTTACTTATTTACTTTCTGTGATCGCCTAAAGATTATGTACCTTTGTCGATTTAACAAGATGATGGAATGGTATTGGTTAAGGTGGAAACATATTTATTATGACATGAATGAGGCAGCTTGTGAATGATGAATTCATAAATGAGGACAGGCTGTCATAATGGCTTTTATTTATGATGGTAAAATGGCAAAAATTAGAATAACCACACTGAGTGTGGATATCAATGTGACAACTTAAAAAAACAACTTAAAAAGGAGGCATGTGTACATGGGTTTGACAAATTAAAGCATTGGAAAGAAATTTAAATTTTATGGAAAAAGGTGGGTGAAATGGAAATGGATAAGTTCTAGAGCACGCTTTTGAGCATGTGCTCGAAAAAAATGAACAAGTTCTAGAGCACACTTGAGGCATGCATTCAAAATGAAGAAGGTGAATAAGTCTTGAAGCATCGTTGAAAGATGCAACTGGCATAGAAGCCGAAGGAAAGTTCTGAAGCATCATAAAAATATGCAACATGAGCAACAATCGAAGGAATATTCTAGAGCATCGTCGAAAGATGCAGCCGGAGCAACAACCGAAGGAAGATTTTGAAGAATCATCAAAAGATGCAGCCAAAAAGAAGAAAAATGGATATATGAGTGAACTTGAACTTCTGGAGCTTTTCTCGACCAATCACCATTCTATAGGAGAAAAATGCACGATGTGATGAGTTGAAATGCAAGTTTCGGAGCATCTAGGCATAAAAGCTCACAAGTTTCGAAGCATCAGGACACTTGAACTAACAAGTTCTAGAGCATCATAGCAAGGTGCTCCGGAAGTTGTTTTTGATTTATAACGAAGTCCTACAAAATGAAAACAAAATTTAGCCAAGTCCAAAGAAATGAAAATTAATAAAGAATGCTTTGAAACAAATTTGTACACATGCCTTTTTATTACAAATTTTCATATATTTATACATTTTTATTTTGTTTTGATATGCAATATGCAAGGTTTATATTTGTAAGTGTGAATAAATAGAAAGGAATAAAACACTTCTTAATGAAACATTGTATCAAAGATCAAGCTAATAATCTATTGAAAGTGTCTCATTGTCTCCTATCTTCAAAGATTTATTAAGCTATTGTGCTCTCAAATTTAAATAACACTATAACTATTAAAATGAAAATCTAAAGAATGGAATGATGTTGATGCAATGATGAAGCTAAATATGATAAAACTAGATGATAAAAGAAACTAATATGACATGAATTGACATGAAAACTGATAAAAAAAGATACAAGAGGCAATCATGATTGTGAAAGCTTGAATGCTGGATGCTGGATGCTTGACGAATTCCTGCAGAGTAAACTTGATAACCTGGGATCCTTTTCTTGTTTCAATGAAGCTTTATTTATAGATTTCCTGGTTGTAGAAATGCACAAGGATGGCAAAAAGAGGCTTGGATTCAATCTTGAGGATTGAATGGTGAGAGATGGAGGAGATTGAGAAGATTTTGGAGATTGTCTCTACCCATGAAAACACCAAGCAAGAGAAGAGGAAAGATTGATGGAGGAGGATTGAGAGATAAATTTGCAATTTGTCTCCAATTCTTCCCATGAAGTTTCAATCAATTATTTTTGACATGATTTTGACATAAATTAGACATAGGATATCTAATTTGATTTTTAGGAAATATAGAGGAATATTCCTTATGCCTATATTTAAATTCTTTTGATTTATTTTAATTAGCAAAAGAGAGAAATAATTTAATAAAACAAACTCTAGAAGTTGTTTATTAAAATAAACAGAAGAATATGATAATTAATCAATAAAGTGTATGACCTTTATTTAATTAATTTTAGATTTGATGTAGCAAAATATAGTAGGGAAATGATAATTAAATCAAACAAAGTGTTTAATTTTGTTTATTTAATTAAGATGAGATATTAGAAGAATTTAAATGTGGCGTGAATGTGAACTATATAAATAAATATTTCTATTTATTCAATAGTAGAGGAAATCAGGATAATTAATCAAATAATTTGTATTTAATTAATTGGAATTCTCTAGACCAACTTTAGGTGTACATTTTTCCCCTCTTTGAAGTGATGTGTTTACGCATTTCTTCGAAGAAAAATTTGCTGCTACTGCCAGTATTGATGAAAAAAATTTAGTGTGCCCTAAACATGCTCTAGATATTGATTTTCAAATGATTGCCGATAATATGCCCCCTCCGGAGATAAATTAATGATTTGATGATTTTTTAGAATTTTAGAATTTTCATGATGATTTGATGAAAAAATAATTTAGCTCTCGACATTGATGAAAAAAATATAGCCCGTGGTTGAATTTTAATTAATTCCATGAATAAAATTAATTAAAATAAAATAAAACCCACCAAAATCCCTTTTCAAAAAGCTATATAAAGTCCAAAAAGTCATTTGCACCTTTTGACTTTCAACACCCAGTGAGAGACATTTTAGCCAGTTGGAGCAAGATGCCAATCCCTTACCACACTCATCATTTTGAGCGTGTGCGACATCACTAGCGGCCGATTGCCTATGGACCTCCAGTATGTACCCATAATCCACCTCGTATTTTGTGCATTTTTTGTTTTTTAGATATATATTTTAATGTTTTCGCATTTTTTGCTTAGTTTAGCGCATCCAAGTCATGTTGTAGCGCTTTGCACTATGGTGTAGCACTTTGATAATCTGTTTTAGCACTTTGAGATTTAGCACTTGCGTTATTTTCTCTAGCGCTTTCGTAAGATAATTCAACGTTTTCATGATTTAGCGCTTAGGTAGTTAAGTTTAGCGCTTCGACGCCAGATCTTAGCACCTAGAATGTTCTAGCACTTTGATGTGGTAAAATAGCGCATCGATGGTCTGTTATAGCACTTATGGTAAAGTAACGCTTTTGTGGACTGTTTTAGCACATCGATATGATAAAACAATGCTTTGGGTAAAGTGGCGCTTCAGTTGCCTATTATAGCGCATCGAAGTGCCGAAATAGCGCTTTGGATTCCTGTTTTAGCGCATCCGAATGATAAAGTGGCGCTTTTGATTTTTAGCGCTTTGGATGCCTGTTTTAGCGCATCCATGTCAGATTTTCAAATTTTGACATAGTTAACTTTGATTTTTGCCAATTTCGATCATGTCTATTCTTGATTATCCAAATCCCCTGATCACTGATTTTTGATGATTTAATAAGACTTACTCTCATGATAGGCGAGAAATAATCCTATTTGTGATGATCCTCATGATAGGTGAGGAATGATTCATATCTTATAAACCTCATGATAGGCGAGATTAGATAATGTTGATAAACCTCATGATAGGTGAGGTTTGTTGATGTTTGTTCATGAATTTTGATCAAAAATTCATACCAAAGTTTGATTGGATCTGATTGTAGATTGAATTTTGATTCTTGACATAGTTCACTGATTTTAAACTTTCTATGATGATAGGAGGATCTGGGTACTCTCCAGATGTGAGAGCGGTTTCCTTGGACCACCAATTTGATTCCTCATCTTACTTCGGATGAGATTCAAATCATAGGTCGATGTGGTCTTATGAGTTTACTTTATATGCCCCAGATTAGGATTAATCGGGGTCTCCTTATTGCTTTGGCCGAGAGGTGGCACAATGACCATAACACCTTTCATTTGCCCATGACGAGATGACAGTCACACCCAAGGATGTTTGGTAGATACTACAGATTCCATTTATGGGAGAGATTGTTGGATATGACTCTCATGAGGTTGGTGGGAGAGATGATCTTCGTAGAATCTTTCAGGATCAACACATTGCAGGTCTGAGTGTCTGATGGCGGACGATAACTGATACATATGCGTCACTACCAGCAGTATTAGCTAGATTCATTGGAGGTTTCCTTTGTCCTAATCACAGGTCAAAGGGATTCTCTGTGGGTTGGGGCTGAATTTTGGAGAGCATGGTGGTGCATGGGACGAGATATGCATGGGGTATGTGTATGCTAGCAGATATCTACCATGATTTAGATTTATTGGTATACTTGGAAGTAGGTAGTTTATCAACAAGGATGACCTTGTTATAGGTGTGGGCATGGGAGCATTTTTCTATTGCTCGACCATTTCCAATTCTAGACAGACCTGCAGGTAGACCATTACAGAGGTAGACTTACCCAGGCTTGGATGGGTAAGTTAGAGCATTAGAGACGAGTTTTAGATGACATAAAGAGTGTTGTCTAGAGGCCATATCTAGACTACAAGTAGTGGGATGAGGATGACACAGTGCTTGGGTATCTTTGTGATTCTATGTACCTGATTGGCAGGGCCCCGTTTGTTTTGGAGAGATTTTTATTGTGGTGGGTGTACAGGCAATAAGGAATTGTTCAGTGTATGCCTTAGGGGGTAGCCCATTATGCTCGACGACAAAGTGATGTAGCTGATTGAGGGCCATGTTTGTCATATGAGACATTAGTAGAGGGGTACAAGACTCTGTAGCCATCTGCCTGGGATATGCATAGAGATTTTGCTAAGGTACCTGTGATAGAGGAGTATGCAACATTTTTGGCATTAACTCCACATCCTCGTATTACGATTCCTGATGAGCCAACACCGTTGCCCATGGAGGATGACGTTGTCGAGGGTTCTAAGGAGAGCAGTGGGGATGATACTGCGTTAGGAAGTAGTGCTGAGAGTGGCAGTGATAATTATGGTGGAGGTGGTAGAGGGGTAGGTCTAGTCAGTGCAGGACCATCATCGAGCATGCCTTGTAAGAGGTGAGCAGTGGCAGTACCATCGGTCGATCATCAGAAGCAGATTGCCAGCTTATAGATACAGGTACAGACTTTGCAGGGGTAGTTGTTATAGGCACAAGGTTTGCTGGTATAGACATAGAGTCAGATGCAGAGTCAGGCATAGGCTCATGCCCAGGCCTTAGCACAGGTATAGGGACAGTTGGCAACTATTCAAACTCAGGTTGATACTTTGACAGCTGAGCGAGATAGTGCCAGACAGATTTCTGAGAGGGTATAGGAGACGATCGAGACACTACAAAGAGTAGCTGATGGTACCTTTGTTGTAGATTACATGAGGGAGGTTCTACGGGCTGGCCATGAGGTAGAGTTTTACCGGGGTAGATACCATGATGTAGTGTCAGCCGATCATAGAGTTAGTTATGCCCCATCGAGATCTATTCGAACGTGTACCCATATAGTTAGCGAGGGTGTGACAACCTCCACAAAGAGATCCCATAGATTTTGGTCCTTCCAAAGGTGGTGGTGGTACTGGTCCTGTTGGGCATGCTCATTCTGGTAGCAATAGATCATAGATGTTGTATTTGAGACATTATTTTTGAGATATGATGTACACTTTGAGTCAACTCATTTTTGACGATGTATCTTTTCTTATTTTAGACTTCATGGTATACTTGACATTGATGAGATATATATGATATGCAGTGATTTCTATTGATGATGGCTTATGATTATATGATGTATGTATTTAATTTATGTGATGATGTATCATGTGATGATTCTTGATGAAATGCATATGCAGAATATATTATGTATGGATGTTAGTAATGTATGATGCTCTAAATGATGATTTATGATGTATGATAATGGATGTATGGATATGTTATGTTAAATGATGACCTATGCTGTATTCATTTATGATATGATGAAATGTACGGATGGATGGATATGATGTTAATTTATGATATGATGAAATATATAGATGGTAAATGTTTTTTATTTTAAACGTGATAATGATAATAAAATGATGATTTTGTGATGAATGAAAATATCATAATGATAATAAAATGATGATTTTGTGATGAGTGATAATGGATGGATTTTGAAATTTTGATCAAATGCATATGATAATAATGTAACGAATGATATGATGTAATGAAACATGATATGATGTTGATGGACCATATATGCATAACTATTTGATGTAAAATGCATGAATGATGAAATGATGAAAACTTAATGATGAGATGATGACTTCTATATGTTTTTGATGATTTTTGATTTATGTCAAGTATACTCAATCTTATTTGTAGAAAAGATAATCATTAATTTGAATCCTTTATGCAACAAGTTTAATCTGCAAGAATATAATTTATTATGAATGCAATCTAATTTTATCATACAACTCTATGCAGACCATTGTCATTTTAATAGTTATTTTGTGTTTGGTATCATCATAGAGATTTTTAGGATGTTGAAAGTGAGTACAAGCATAAATGGTATATGCTAGACCCATGATGACCTGAGTACTACTTTCATGATTTTTGATTTTGCAAGCGAACACAAACATCTAGGTATAATTGAACCGAGATGACCCGGGCATTCATTGTGTAAACAGGCAGTGATTAATCATTTCAATATGTGAATTCTGAAATGTCATCGATGATACATTTTCATAGCACATCCCCCAACAATTCATACATTCATATGATTAACTTACAAACAACAAACAATAAAAATATCATTCTTCTTCCTTGTTGCTCTAGTTCATTCACATCATTGAGTTACTCCAAAGAAATGATAATAATTAAAAATACAATTTATCCACCTTTTAATTAGAGTGTTTTAAATAATCATTCAGATTAGATCATCCATCCTGATTTTGTGATTTTCCGAGATTTTGACCAAAGATCTAACTTACTAACTTATCCTAGGGGTCTCGGGGGCTGATCAAAGATTAGCCTTGCCTATGTTACACACACAGAGACCACGTAGTTTGACTGACACAAACCTATGATTTTGGTTTTTCTTTTCTAGACTGACTTTTTGACTTGTTATTTGGATTTTTTGATGGTGATTGATGTTGTGCTTTGATGTTTTTATTTTCTTGTCGTACTGTTGTTTTCCCATTTTGGCAAGATCGATGTTCTTGTTGCCCCTAGTGATATCCAAATGTTGTCCCCAAGCTTAGAGTGAAACATGACCATGTGACATGATTTGATAATGGATGCAATGATGGCAAGACTAATTATATGATATGAAATGGTAATGACTGCCGGACTAATGATCCTGATATGTATCAAAATAGATGGGAAAGCTGATTTAGAATCACATACGATGCCTGTTTCTAGGTTTTCACCATATTTTTTGATTACACTCCTTGTTTTGTATATTTTTATTTTTCTTATTTTTCCTTTTCTATTTTTTATATTTTTTTGTATTTTTTGTATTTTCTGTTGCCAAGACGCCTGTTTGCCAGGTTTTTGTCAATGAAACCCTTTTTCAAAAGTTTAACCCGTGCACTAGGAAATTCAATTGTAGAACTTTTTGAGATGGATACTGTTGATAGGTTCATCAAACAATTCCCCTTCTAACGTTGACAATTGATAAGCCCCTGATCCGTACATTGATATGATGACAAAGAGACCTAGCCAATTAGGCTCAAATTTCCCTTTCTTTTCCCTATCCTGTTGATTTCTCTGGTTTTCTTTTAGAACCAAATTGCCAACTTAAAAAATCTTAGGTTTTACCCTATTATTGTAACTCCTTGATATTCGCTATTGATATGTTGTGAGATGATTAAAAGCTTGTTGACGATGCTCATCCAATAATTCTAGTTCTTGCAGTTTGGATACCCTATAGTCCTCATTTGAAATGATTCCTTTGAGTGATACACAAAGTGATGGAATCTCGACCTCAATAGGTAGTATGGCCTTCGATCCATATACCAAGGCATATGGTGTTGCTCCTGTTGGTGTTCTGATACTTGTTTTGTAGGCCCACAGTGCAGGATTGAGTTGAACATGCCAATCATGTCCAACATTGTTTACCATCTTCTTGAGGATTTTTAGAATTCTTTTATTAGAGGCCTCTGCTTGGCCATTTCCTTGTGGATAGTACAGTGTTGAGAAACGATGTTGGATATGGAAATTTTCACACAATTCTTGAACATCTTGATTTTTGAAAGGCCATCCATTATCAGTGATAATAGATTGAGGAATGCCATACCGACATATTATGTAGTTCAAGATGAAAGATGAGATCTATTTCCCCGTAATCATTGTAAGAGGCACTACTTCTATCCATTTTGTGAAATATTATGTAGCTGTTATAATGAACTTATGTCCATTGGATGAAGAGGGATTTATTTTTTCTACCAGATCTAGGCCCCATTGACAAAAGGGCCATGTGGATGTGAAGGGATGGAGTTCTTGTGTTGGTGCATGAATCAGATTACTGTGAATCTAACACTTTTGATATTTCTTTACAAACCGATAAGATTCTTTCTCCATGCATGGCCAATAATATCCTAAACAAAGGAGTTTCTTCACTAGAGTTATTCCACTCGAATGAGTGCCACAAATACCCTCATGAACTTCATGTAAGGCCGTCTCAGATTCTTCGTGTTCTAAACATCGGATTAAGGTACCATCAAGACCTCGACGATAAAGGATGTCAACGATTAAAGTATGTTGGGAGGATTGGCGGATAAAATTACGTTTTTGGTTCTTGGAAAGATCTGGAGGGAGGATATTGTGTTTCAGGTATGCATAGGTTTTTTCATAGATGGAGGTTTCAATGGTCTCTAGATGGCATATGGTGTTGGATCCCGAATTATTGTGAGAAGGACATGGTACTTGTTCTACCATAAACTCATAATAACTTCATTTCTCTGGCAATTGTAAGAGTGAAGCGATTGTGGCCATGGCATCCGCAACTTTGTTCTCCGCCCTTAGAATTTGATCAATTTTATGTTGATAAAAAACTTCTTTAGATCATCTATTTTCTACTTGTATGGCATTAATTTTTCATCCTTGGTCTAATACTCATCATTTACTTGATAAATGACTAGTTGAGAGTCTCCATATACTTGTAGGTCTGTGATTCTCCATTCAATTGCTATCTTGACCCCAATGATCAATGCTTCATATTCTGCCACATTATTTGTACATTGAAACATCAGTCGATATGATTTTGGGATGGTGTGTCCCTGGGGAGTGATGACCAAAATCCCTGCTCTAGATCCTTGCTGTGTGTATGATCCATCAAAATATAATATCCATTATTGTGGCATCACTGTCAGAATGTCCACATCTGGAAACTCCATGGTCATGGGTTGGTCATCTAGCAAAAGAGCCTTAGCCAATTGTTCAATGATTGCTTGACCCTTGATGGCTTTTCCATCCACATATTGAATATCAAATTTACTTAATAGCATGACCCACTTGGCTAGTCTACCTATCAAGGCAACCTTACTGAGTAAATATTTTAAGGGGTCGATCTTTGCTATTAACCAAATTGTATGGGTTAGCATATACTATCTCAGCTGTTGAGTAGAAAACAGCACCACTAAGCATGATTTCTCTACGAAAGTGTAGTTTATTTCATAGCCATTTAATCTCCTACTGATATAGTAGATGACGTGTTCCTCTCCTCCATAATCCTCCTGGGCTAATAATGCTCCCAAAGATATATACGTTGTTGCAATGTACAATATTAGAGGTCTTCCTTCAGTTGGTGGCATGAGAATAGGTTGTGACATTAGATATTATTTTATTTGATCGAATGTTGTTCACACCCTTCATCCCATTTGAATTTTTTTTTTATGTAATAGATGATTAAAAGGATGAATTTTATCCGCCAGCTGGGAGATAAATCTCCTGATCGATTGGAGCCTTCCCTATAGTGATCTGAGTTGATTGATATTTGTGGGAGGCAGTATTTACATTATTGCTTTGACTTTCGCTGGATCCACTTCAATGCCCTTTTTTGAGACAATGCACCCTAACAGTTTCGCTGATGTGACCCCAAAGACACACTTCTTGGGGTTTAACTTGACATTGAATTTCTCTAGCCATGTGAAGATTTTTCTCAGGATATGTAGATGTCTTTCCCTTGTACAATATTTTTCTAGAATATCATCCATGTAATCCTCCATGAAGGTGTGCATCATATCATGAAAGATTGTTGTCATTTCTCTTTGATAGGTGGCTCCTGCATTTTTCAGATCAAATGGCATTACATTCCAGCAAAAGGTTCCCCATGGACATGTAAATGTTGTATTTTCCTAATCTTCTGGAGCTATTTTTATTTGATTATATCCAAAAAAACCATCCATGATTGACAACATGGCATGCCCTGTCGTCAAGTCCACAATGATGTCTATATTTGGTAATGGAAAATCATCCTTTGGGCATGCTTTATTTAGATCTCTGAAATCCGTACATATCCTGATGCTATTGTCCGAATTTGAAATAGGTACAATGTTTGATATCCACTCGGCACAGTCGATAGACCTTATGAATCCAATATCTAGCAATTTCTTTAATTCAGTCTTTACCATTAATGCGATATGAGGATGCATTTTTCTCAATTTTTGCTTAACATGCTTGATTCCTGCAGGCAAAGACAAATGATGCATGAGAAGATTTGGATCCAGGCCTGGCATATCAGAATATGACCAAGCAAAGTTGATGCTTCTGTCCTTAAAGAAATTGATGAATTCTGGTCTCTCTTGATCTGTCATGGATTCTGCCAGATGTAGGATTTTTTCTTTTTCTTCAGTGCCGATGTTAACAGACTGTGTTGGTTCTACCATAATTGATGACCACTCATGATAATGTTCTGGAAGAGTGTCAAATCTCCCATCTTTTGGTGCCTCAGAGAGGTTTTCATTGTTAGATACATTCTTCATCTTTGTATAACTAGTCAAGGATTGCTTTGTTGTTTGATTCATCCTTTATGGTACCGGATTTTACAAACCTTTCTTCTAGAGCTGTGATAGGTAGTGATGTTTGATGTTTGATCATGGATGGTTGGCCATATGTCTTTGGAGATGGCATTAACTATGAAAGATTAAGCGATTGCTCCATAGAATATTGCCCCATTCCCTTGTCTGTTAACTGGACCCGCTCTTGAGATTTCTATGATAAAGAAGTTTAGGGATCTAAATTGTCTGTTTCTTGAGTGTCATTAAGATTTGTATCTTTTTCTTTATCCTTCTTCTCTACCCATTTGGTGATGATATTTGGACGTTTTTCTTCATTTGATGAATTTGAACTGGATGCTTCCCGATTGTGAGGCACAAAAGTATCTTGAGAATTTGTAAGTGTGTCACAATGCTGAGGATGATTATAATCAGCAGATACAATCACCTCCTGTCCATTTACAAGGAATTTTAAGCATTGGTGATATGTGGAAGGTACTGCTTGCATTTCATGTATCTAGGGACGTCCTAAGAGGATGTTGTAAGTCAACTCTTTTTCTAGTACTATGCATGCAATGCATTTCATCATTGGTCTCACTTGAATTGGTAACATAATTAGTCCCTTTGAAGATATTTCTTCCTCATCATATGATTTTATGGTCATTTTCCTTTGAGCATCAACAACATCATCGGAATACCCTAGTGCAATGATTAACTTTAGAGTGCAAATGTTAAAATCAGCTCCCCCATCTATTAAGACTCTTTTTTCACGATGATTGTGGATCAAGACTTCTATATGGAGTGTGGTGTTATGGGGATGGTTGAGTGAGACATCATCCTATTCAAAGAATGATAGAAAATGTGGGGTAGTCAAATTCCCCACCATAGCTAGGAATTGGCAAAAATCTAGAATTTTTGGTACCGTAGTGGCAAATAGGGCTTGTTCTAGAACCTCCTTATGTGATGGAGATAGTTTGAGAAGTTCTAGTATTGTTATCTGCGCTGAAATGTTTTGAAGTTGATTAAAAATTTTGTAATGAGATGGAGGTGGATATGCATTTTTAAACCCAACTCCCTTTAATACTACCTTGGATTGCCCCCTTGTCATTACATTTGCTGGTTGATAGTCTTGTCGTTCTTTGATGTTTATAACATTTATTTGATTTTCAGGGACTTGTGTGCTTGGGAGAAAATACAAAGGGGTAGTGTCTTTGGTATTGTGTTTGTTTATGTTATGACCAATGGTATGATCACTCTCTACTTTGGTAAGACAAAGGATCATTTTATCGTAGATATGATTGATATTTTTATCTTTGCTGTTCATAGAAGATTATGCTCCTTTGTCATAGTTTGGTAAAGGGTCCTTGAAGGTTGAATGATCATTATTGTTTTGGGGTCCCTCTATATACACCTTTTTATTTTCGATTAGATCTTGAACTGTGTGTTTTAACTCCATACAATCATTAGTTTTGTTGCCTTTATTGTTATGGAAGTTGCAGTAATCTGAGTCATTCCACCATGGTGTTTGACCTTTGGATCCCAGAATCTTACTTCCCGCATAGTGATAAGACCACTAGTGACTAGTTCTTTCATTGTTGATTCCAATGTTTTGCCTAAAGGTGTAAACCTACGCCGGTTTGATGGTTTTGGTATGATTGCAGTTTTGTAATTTCATTGTCTTGAATGAAATTTGAATTGACGATTTGATTGTTGTTTTTATTTGGTTTTGAAGTAGATGCTGTCAAGTTGAAAAATGGTTTGGCATTTTTTAAATCACTTGCCATTTCATTTGTAGTCATATTTCAATTTTTTTGCCAAAATTTTGGTTTATCACTGCTGGGGTATTGATTTGAGGAGTTTATGTTATTTGATTTGTCATTGAAATATTTAATAACCCCTCTTTTGAATAGCGATTCTTCAATCTTAAGGCCATTTTCTATCACCTTTTCGAACGTAGGAGGACATTGCAATTCAAGTCTATAACTCATTTCTTTTGTCAAGGTGTCAATGAACAACTCCATTTTCTCTTCCTCAGGAATGGATCGAGGATATCTAGCGAACAATTGTCGACATCTTTGTAGAAAGGACAAGAATGTCTCCCATTTGTTTTGTTTCAGGTTATACAGATCCTTTATCATGACATTAGGTTGGATGTTAAAAGAATACTGGGAGATGAACTTGTTGACAAGTAATTCAAAAGTCCTTATTCCTGGTTGTAATTTTGAAAACCATTCCATACATGAACCTCCCAAGATTCTTGGGAATAATCTCATTAGATAAGTTTCCTCTTGGGAAAACTCTAGGCTCATGGTCTTGAATTCATGGATATGATCGATTGGATCTGATCTTCCATTCTATTTGTCGTACTTGGGGAATTCAAAGTGTCTGGGAAAAGGTATCATATCGACTGTTGAGTTGAAAGGATAAGGACAAATGTCCTGTACTGCATACCTTTTGGTAGTCTCTTTTGTCATATCCTGTATCTGTTGTTGTAATATTTGCATTTGGGATGTTAAAGCAACAACCAGATCTATTGCCTGTGTGGGTTGTGGTATTTCAATCTCACTTGTTCTAGATGCTTCTTTTAGACAATTTACGTCAAAGTCCTTAGGAAGTTTAGCACCCGATTCAACCAACATTAAGAGATATTTCTCCATGTCTTGTTCTAAGATATTTTCCATGAATTTATGGAATTTGCAATCCTGCTGGGCTATTTGAATGTCCTCTGGAGTTATTTCATTCTTATCATTTTGATGCAGACTGTTCTAGGGATTTTCTTTTGCCATTGTGTGTGATGTTTCAAGTTCTTGTTCCAAGAGTCTCTATTTTTGTGACCCAGTGAATATTGGCATACAAGTTTCTATTTTTTTCCTTCCAAAATTGGATCTTCTATGTTGGAAATTTCAAGTGAATTTTTAACAAAGTCGAATAAGATGATAGATCTTATTGATAAGACTAGGTTAAAAATTTGATTACTATACCTTGTTTCATGATAAAGGATGATAATATCCTGATGATGAAACTTCTGTGCAATAATCGATTGTGTTTGAATTGACATTTTTGATTTGCAATATCTATGTTTCAGTTGATAAGAGTGGAAACTTGTACGAACCTATCTGATTTTGGTTTCTAGACAGTGATTCTGATAAAAAGATACTTGTGTTCTAATAAAAGCTCGTGGATAAATGACAAACAAATAGACTGGTATGATTTGGAACTCTTTGTTTTGAAAGCACTAAAATAGAGTTCAGGGGTGCTAAAATAGGTGATGGAAGTGCTATTTCACAGAAGCGCTAGAACAAAGTTCAAAAGCACTGAAACAAGCAATGGAAGCACTATCTTTACAGATGCGCTAATATAGTGCTCGAAAGCGCTGAAAAAGGTGATGGAAGCACTGTTTGATGGAAGTGCTATAATAATGACTATAAGCGTTAAAACAATGCCTGGAGGCGCTATTTTATGAAAGTGCTAAAATAGTGACCTGAAGCATTGAAACAAGTTTCCAGAGTGCTAAAAACAAGATTTTTAAGACTCCCTATTGTAAAACTTGACTAGGCCTTGTGGCATATTCTATCATGGGTTTTGGAAAATAGGACTGATATATGCATTGACTACAGTTGTGATATTGTGTGAGATCTCTCCTTTGGAAGAAATCTCATGAATAAAGTGGTTCTCTTGCGTAATCAAGAGTATGACCTCTAGCAAAGTCGTGATATCTATGAATGAAGGTTCTATGTTGTAAAAAGATCTTTCGATTATGATATAGAAAACGCCTTCTTCTTAAATTATCCTGATAACTAAGTGGTCTCTTGGGTTTGGTGATTTTGATTTCTCTCTTGACAAACCTGGTTGACTTCCACTTTCGAATCATGAATTTCTTGACCTGATTTGACTTGTTGTTTTCGGATGATCTTTTAATCTAATTTTAATGATTTTATGAAAACACAACAAGTAAGTTGTGAAATAATTGTTTTAATCTGAACAGATCGTGTATATTCAAGAACCACAAATGGTCCTTATTGATTTTCATGGGTTGCTTTGACAAATGTACACATATCAAATAGACTCACACTTAAGGTCAAATAGGTCATCATTATACTCAACAACCCACATCTTGAAATTGCATTGACACACACAACCTTATCACCCCTAGAGGGCACCCATGTTTTTGTCATTTCCAAGCGTGTACTCAGAGTTGGATTTCTCATCCTTTGAGAAAATGGTCCTTGGAAATTATATAGTGAGTGTCTTGGGGGTAGATTCTTCCCTCCCCTTGCACTGTGAGTATGACAATGTCTGGTTACTAACTCAGTGGGATACTACTCTATGGTTTGTAGATAGGGCTTCCATGCAGTGCGAAAATTGATAAAATCCCTCAAGAGACCTCCCAATCTTTAGAACAAATATTTTGGGGATGGTTATCTTGCTCACTACCGTCAAGTTGGAATTTCATCAACAACTTGCATTTTGATTAGAGTGGGTTCAAATCCTTGGCTTTAGGTGTTCCCACTTAGGTTGTTCCCGTAGGGTGAGTACTTTTTCCCACTATGACATGCCTTCTAAAAGATTTAATAAAGTGTAAATTGCATGAAAATAAGGATGAATCTGGCTCTTTGATCACCTAGTTAAGGGGAGAGCATAAGCCTAATCACCACACAAGCGCAAAAAATAAATCGTTTTGTTTTAAGCCCAAAAAGACAAATTTTCTACTCTATGTGAAGATTTTGCGGCACAAAAATCATGATGTTATTTTTAACTGATACTGCAAAAGTGCGATGGCTACCCTAGGATTGATAAATTTTTAAACCAAATGTCTATCCTCGGATTGGTTCATTTTAGTCTAACTATATAAAAATTAAATTATGGCCGCAGTCGCGTCAGATCCATATCAAATTTATAAAAAGCACTAAAATAGTCCACTAAAGCGCTAAAATAGAACATCAAAGCGCCAAAGTTTTCCACAGAAGCGCTAAATCAACTTTTCTAGAAATGGGTGACCGATGTGCTGAAACAGGTCATAGAAGCGTTAGAGTTGAAAGTGCTAAATTTTTTGATGGATGCGCTATACTATCACGGAAGTGCTGAAACTGAACACAAAAGCACCATAGTTTGCCACAGATGTGCTACAGTTTTTGATGAAAGCGTTAAAACAGAACACGCTAGAAACCTGCATGACACTTTTTAGAAAAAAATGATAAAAATATGAGGTTAGGCCCCACGGTGGGCACCAAATTGTAAGTGTGAATAAGTAGAAAGGAATAAAACACTTTTTAATGAAACATTGTATTAAAGATCAAGCCTATAATCTATTGAAAGCATCTCATTGTATCCTATCTTCAAAGATTTATTAAGCTATTGTGCTCTTAGATTTAAATAACACTATAACTGTTAAAATGACAATCTAAAGAATGGAATGATGTTGATGCAATGATGAAGCTAAATATGATAAAACTAGATGATAAAAGAAACTAATATGACATGAGTTGACATGAAAATTGATAAAATAAGCTATAGGAGGCAACCATGATTGTGAAATCTTGAATATTGGATGCTGGATGCTTGATGCTTGATGCTTGATGAATTCCTGCAGAGTACACTTGATAACCTGGGATCCTTTTCTTGTTTCAATGAAGCTTTATTTATAGATTTCCTGGCTGTAGAAATGCACAGGGATGGAAAAGAGGCTTGGATTCAATTTGGAGGATTGAGTGGTGAGAGATGGAGGAGATTGAGAAGATTTTGGAGATTGTCTTTACCCATGAAAACACTAGGCAAGAGAAAAGGAAAGATTGATGGAGGAGGATTGAGAGATAAATTTGCAATTTGTCTCCAATTCTTCCCGTGAAGTTTCAATCAATTAATTTCGACATGATTTTGACATAAATTAGACATAGGATATCTAATTTGATTTTGAGGAAATATAGAGGAATATTCCTTATTCCTTTATTTAAATTATTTTGATTTATTTAAATTAGCAAAAGAGAGATAAATAATTTAATAAAACAAACTATAGAAGTTTATTAAATTAAACAGAAGAATATGGCAATTAATCAATAAAGTGTATGACCTTTATTTAATTAATTTTAGATTTGATGTAACAAAATATAACAGGGAAATGATAATTAAATCAAACAAAGTGTTTAATTTTGTTTATTTAATTAAGATGAGATATAAGAAGAATTTAAATGTGGCGTGAATGTGAAATATATAAATAAATATTTCTATTTATTCAATAGTAGAGGAAATCAGGGTAATTAATTAAATAATTTGTATTTAATTAATCAGAATTCTCCAGACCAACTTTAGGTGTATACAATATTGACTCTGCCAAGGTAGAGTCAATGCATTGGATTTCCCCCTGCATTTCTACCAATTTTGTAAATTCTTCCTTTTTGATAGGTTTATGGTAGATACGTAAGTGATGACCATTTACTAAGAGAGTTTGTGTATCACCATCAATAGGTTTCAGCTGAACTGTGCCATTCAAAAATACTTCAAAAATTTCATATGGACCCAGCCAATGAGTTCTGAGTTTTCCTTGGTGATCTTTATATCTAGAATTTAATAGCAAGGCCCAATCACCATAATGGAACTCTCTTTCTTTAATGTGCTTATCATGCCAAATCTTTTGTTGTTGTTGAACCAACTCAGTTTGATGGATGCCATCCAAATGAAGCTCATCCAACTCACTTAGCTGTAAAACTCGCTCCACTTGGGCTCGTTTCAGATCTAGGCCCAACTCCATAGCTGTTCTTAGAGTTTGGAGTTCAAAATCAATGGGAAAGAGAGGTTTCTTCCCAAAAACAAGCTCATAGGGGATAAACCTAGCTGTGGATTTCCATGTGTTGTACGCCTAGACGGCTTCAGGAAATTTCCTAGCCCAATCTCTCCTCCTTGAAGAAACCGTTTTTTGTCAATATGTTCTCGAACTCCCTATTAGTCACCTCCATTTGACCATTTTCCTAAGGGTGATAAGGAGATGACTTCTTATGACTCACTTGAAAATGGTTCGTAAATGCCAAGAGAAATTTGGACATGAATTGGGGTCCCTGGTCTATAACAATAGTTCTGGGAGCTCCAAACCTGAGAAATATTTTATTATAGAGGAGACCAACAACTTGTTCCTCTCTAGCTACACATAGGGCCTAAAATTCTACCCATTTAGTTAGGTAATCAATGCAAACCAGTATATATTCTTTCCCTTGAGAAGAAGGATCTATGTGACCGATAAAATCCAATCCCCATTTCTTGAATGGTTCAAGGACTACCTGTGGCTACAAAGGCATTTCAACAGAAGCTATTGATCTTCCTAACCTTTGACATTCATCACAACAATGGACATACTTTTTGAAATCTTTATGCATTGAAGACCAATAATACCCAACACCCAAGATTTTATGAGAGGTTCTCTTTGCAGAATAATGATCCTTAGAAGGATCATCATGACAGGATCTAAGGATACTGCAAATTTCATCTGCCCTAACACAACATCTCAAGACAATGTCAGGGCCACAATGGAATAGTATCCCATTAATCCATTTAAATGGAACACTCTCTCTAACAAGTCGTTTCCTCTATTTTGATGTAAAACCAAGCGGTACTTCTAAAGCGGCTAAATAGTTGGCAATGTTAGGGAACCAAGGGGTCTTTGTAGAGATAGAAAAAACATATTCATCTGGAAACTCATCTTGTATAGGTGTAGAGTCCCCATCTTCTTGTTTAATTTGAGACAAAAAGTCTGCTACTATGTTAAATTTCCTCGGCTTGTCAAGTATTGTTACATTGAACTCTTGAAGGAGTAGTAACCACCTCATTATCCATCCATTTACTACAAGTTTATTCATCAGATTTTTAACAACCGAATGGTCTGTATAGACAATAACTTTGTACTCCATAATGTAATGGAAAAACTTTTTTATTGCATGTACTACAACCAATAATTTTTTTGTTGTTGTCGTGTAGTTTCTCTTAGCAAATGTCAAGTTTTTACTAATAAAATATATGGAATATTTACCCCCATTCTCATCTTCTTGCCCCAATACTGCACCAATTGCGTCACCCAAAGAATTGACATAAATGTGGAATGAGATATTCCAATTTGGCCAACACAACATGGGAGCAGAGATAAGTTTCTCCTTTATTTTTTTGAATGATAGTTGACACTCGGGTGTCCAATTAAACTCCACGTCTTTCTGAAGAAGGGAAAAAATTGGGGACACTATTTTATTGAAGCTTTCTATAAACCTCTGATAGTATCTAGCATGCCCGAGAAAACTTCTAACATCTGTTTGCATAAGAGGAGTAGTCAGTTGTTGAATGACTTCAATTTTATTGGGATCAACCTTAATCCCTTTAAAAGAGATATGATGACCTAAGACTATTCCTTGTTCCACCATTATCAGACACTTTTCATGGCTAAGGGATAATCGATGATCCTTATAGACCTCTAGAACCCTATCCAAGTTTTGAAGGGCTTCATCATAGGGTGACCCATAGACATTGAAGTCATCCATATATATTTCTACACAGTCATTGACAAGCTCAACAAATATAGCTAAAATGGATCTTTGGAAAGTTGTAGGAGCGTTACAAAGTCCAAAGGGAAGAAATCAATATGCAAATGTTCCCCATGGATAAGTAAACATCATCTTATCCTGGTCTTCTGGTGCTACCTGAATCTGGTTGTAATCACTAAATCCGTCTAAAAAGCAGAAATATTTCCTCCTAGCCAAATTGTCTAGAACCTGGTCTACAAATGGTAGGGGAAAATAATATTGGTGAGTGGATTTGTTAAGATATCTATAATATACACATATTATCCAATTCCCATTTTTATTTGGCACTAAAACCATAGGTGACACTCACTTACTGTCAGAAATGGGATAAATAAATCTCGCTCGAAGGAGTTTCTCAATTTCAATTTTAACAAGATCTTTTAATGCAAGATTGAGCCTCCTCTGCGGCTGACTTACTGGCCTTATTAGGATCAATGTAAATGTGATGTGTACAAATACTTGGGTGAATTACCCTCATGTCTGTATAGTCCCAAGCAAAATATTTAGACCTTTTTACCAAAATATTAAATAATCTATCCTCTTCTGATTCTGTCAGCCAACTATTGATGTTCAAGGTTTTTCCCGATAGTAGCATGATTATTTTTGTTCCTGGATGGGAGAAAGTGATAGTATGTATTGGTGATAATAAGGTATTGAGAAAATATCTATGAGGTATAGTTCAATGAAATCTAGCAATGTCCTCAAAAAATTGGTTAGTTCTGGGGATCATATTGGCCAAAGGACAAGGCATTCCCATAGTAGTATATTCCTGTTCAATCCCATGTACATCGATTGGTTGTCCTAATTTTTTTGGTGCATCCACCATTTCCTCATCACATGATTCTATGGAAAGGTGTGATATATCGCTTACTAACTTATCCTCTAATTCTTCTCCATGTTGTTTAATAACTACCATGGCTAACGAGGCCAAACTATCTTGACCATTAGACTCTTCTGGTTCATCAACCCAGACTTTGTTATACTTTGTGGGTTTAGTAGGAGGGTAAAAGAATAGATGCTTACTATTCGAACCATGTGAAATAGTCATTCCCCCCTCTTTGTAATCAATTTTAGTTGCAAAAATGGCCAACCATGGTCTTTTGAGAATTATTGGATAGCTATCTTTGGGCGTAAGTGATTGAATTACTTGGAAGTCCACTGGATATTCCCATCCATCAAATTTAACAAAAATGTTTTCAATAACACCCTTGGGAATGGATATGGATTGGTTTTCCATCTGCAAGACTATAGTTGTGGGATGTAAATTAGTAAAGCCTAATTTTTCCATCATGTCCACAGTCATTACGTTAATGGCTTCTCCTAAATCCACTAATGTATTAGGTATTTCTACCTCATTAATTGTGACAGTTATTAGTGGACTACCAGGATCATCATATTTTGGAGCAATGGTATTTCTAGACAAAAAGTCAACTAAATAACCATCGGTGCACATAGTATTTATTTTATTTGGTTTCCTCCCTGGAGTTTTAATGCACAACTATTTGATCAACTGGTTCAACTTTGGAATCTCCTTTATTGCTTATAGCAAGGGAACCTCTATTTGCAATTGTTTATTTTCTTGTATTAACGTAGTTTTAGAGGTCAAAGGCATTTTCATATATATTTTAGAATGGTCAGTTTTAGACGCTCTAAAAATGGTGCTTGAGTTTTCTCTTTTGAAGTGGTATCCTTCCTAAGATTGGTCGGAGACTGACCTCCCTCCTCCTAAGGTAAGTCAAAAGCTCCTGCAGATGATGGTGATAGAGTAGTGTCTGTGGTAACAATTTGGTTTGGTGGAGTGGCCTCTTCAAGAGTTTTGGGAGTAGTTTGATCCATAATTTCTTCAATGGTTGGTGATTGAAGTGTTCTACCAGAGGACAACTAAACATATCCATAATGTATGGCATTAAGTCCGGTAACATTGTCTTGTTTGGTGGAGTGTACCAAAGTATTTTTTCGATTATTCTTAGGATTGGGAAGTGGTTGTATTGGGAGCTAAGGTTGATTTATCTATTCACTCTATGGAGGATTCTAGGGTGGCGGTAGCAGGTTCTGTTGTTGATTCCTTCGAGGTCTAGTATAGAATTGATTTTGTCCTTGGTTCCATTGAGGAGAAGAATGTTGTGGATACCACTGTTGTTGAGTTTGGTTCGACCACTACTGAGTTCCCCATGATTGGTTCACCCATTCAAAGGGTCCCCAATAGGGAGCTCACCAATTAGGTTGTTGAGGTGGTGGTTGAGGCCAAGATGGAGTCCATTGATTACTAGCCCAATTGTTTTGGGGTCTCCAAGCAGGATTGGAATTTTGTCCATAAGAAAAATTCCCTCCTTGGCATTGATTTACCACATTTATTTCTTCCTCAACCTGTGTAGTCCTTTTCTTGGAATTATTGAGATCGGTAAGAAGCTCACACTGGTTTGTAGGATGATTTTTCTCGCAAAGCTGACAGACAACAACCTTGTCTAGCAGACATTCTCTCAAAAGATGTTTATTTCAACATCTTGGACAGTAGATGGAAAAAGTCTCAGGATTGTGTGTCTTATCTTGTATTCCATCTAGTGTAGTGTTCAATTGAACAAGTATGTCCATTTTGAGGTTTGCTATCTCTTCTCAAAGCTTGCCTATTTCATTAGACCCTTTAAAAAGAGTAGTTTTATGGATTCCTCCTCGAGTACGTGAGAAATTCTGACACAACTCAAATATTGCATCAAGGCTTAACTAACACATCTCCTTTTACCATTAAATCAAGGCTTCTTCTTGCATCCTCATCGAGTCCCTTAATAAATATAGTCTTGAGAATCTCAACACTAATGGCCTCTCCTCCACATCGTTTAGACAAGAAAAGAAATCTTTCTAGGTAATCCTCTAGACTCTCATCCTCATTTTTCCTAAGTTTAAACAACTCCTCCTTATGATCACTCACCCTACAATAGCTCTGGTATTTTTCTAGGAAAGCAGTCTCCATGTCATCCCAGGACATAATACACCCAATAGATAATCCCATAAACCAACGCATGGTCACGTCCTTCAAAGTAGAAGGAAACAAATTTAGTTTTTGGTTATCATTTTTATAGTCATATGTTTTATAGAGGACCTTGAATTCGAAAAGAAACTGGTCTGGATCTTTCGAGGAAAAACCTCATAAGGTTGGTAGGAAAGCTAAAGAGATATTTTTCATCATAGTATCATCATCTGCATCTAGAGTAATAGGATAAGTGAACGTTCGTGGTGCCAGAGGATCATTATTATTATGGTTAGCTTCAGCCCTTCGATCACCCATTATGTCTAGAGAAATGTGTTCCTTGTGTATGATTTCCTCAATAAAATGTTCTACTGGATGATCTTTAGGATAATAGTGGAAAGCCTCTGGTGGATTAGGCTCAAGTAATTCTTCAATAAAGTGGTCTTCTGAGCCTTGGGCCTCCCTATATATGATTGGAATATATTTTGGGGGGTGTCGTTGGTATAAATATTTTGTGAGGGCCTCTTTTCTTGACCATGTAGAAAAGGAAGCCAAAGGGGTATTTTGCGCCTAAAAGAGGTATTCAAGGTGTCTCCTCCTAACACTCAAGAAAGAAATCTATCCCCGAAAATGATGCTAAAAAGTGATAGGCTATCGTTAGGTCCCATTAATTTAGAAGATAAAACATCAATATATCGACCGGGAAGTGTCCAAGGCTATTTGCAATAGAAGGCAACTTGACTAACTCTTTTAGATTTTTTGACTTTTTAGAGAAACTAAAATTAATTTTAACCTAGGGTCCTTTAACTAGTTAACTGAAAAATAATCCATCTAAGAAAATTGTAAAGTATTTAAACTAGGAAACACAAGATAATTAATCTAGAAATCATGATAACTAAACTAGAAAGCACAAAAATAACTAAACTAAGAAGCGTGTAAACTACAAAAGAAGAAAAAAACTTGTATACAACCTATGGAACATCTAATTAATAACAATAATTAATTGTTCTAATAGTTAACACAAAGCAACTACGAAAATGGAAGACAACAAGTGCTCCAGAATTTTAGACTCTAAGACGTCAAACTTTAATTACTAACTACATAATTAACATGAAGACAACTACACTCATAATTATTATTCATGCAATAAAAACAACATAATTATTTAAAGGAAAGTACTCATCTATTTAATCTATCATCCCTCGAGTGGCCAGCTCGCAGATTCCCACGTTCTCAGGTCACATGCACAGTGTAATAGAAAGCTCTTCCATTAAAAGTAATCTTCATCCATAATTTTAACAACTCATAGATTGATATGCAATAGTTTCTTTATTCATATATATTCAGAAAACATGTCAACAACATAACAATATTGTTTTGCCTTATCTTTTGCTTCTGGAGATTACATATTTATAGAAAGTTTCTAACTAAATCCTATATTTCAGATGGCTTAGATTACCATTGAATTTTTTTGCAACAGATTGTAAACAAACTTTATGTCTTTAAATGCCCATTACATAAATATTAAAGAGGCTCGAGTTGAGCCTTAAAGTCTTTAAACTCAAAACATAACAAAAATTTAACTAAAAGAAATTATGATTTTGGTCCATCATCCTAAAGTTTTGGAACATGTTCTCAGCACATGTCTTCAATCTGTTCTGGAGCTCGTGTTGGTTGAATGCTTTTGATTGCTGTATGATGATCGATTATTATCCTACAAAAAAATTTAAACTACCCATTAAATCCGCATTGGCAAGATATCAATAAATCACGAGAAATAAAGTTTGTACTATTTTTCTCAAAAGATAAGCAATTATTATTCCTAAAGTTTAATTAATTGGCAGAGAATAAGTATTTTTCATATATGAGGAAGGATTTTATTATGTTATCATGATGAGGTTATTTTTACCTCATCACCTACCAAACTCCCATTCCATCCTTCCATCCACATGATTACCAAAACATCATCCCTTATCCCACATATCTCCCCCATAAAAACCCTCTAATCCAAGCCTTTGTGTAATCCACTTATACTCACAAGGTTGTACCAACATTTAATAATCAATTTCACATGGGCTCATATCACCTCAATATAGAAACAAATTCTTGAGTCCTCCATCCTTCCTTGCATCCTCCATACAAAATTATCATCCACATTATCTTTCCTCTCTCATCCTTATTTACCTAATCCTTCCTCCTTCAACCTTAATCAATAAAATTCCCCAAAATTAAAAAACATTAAAAAAAAGTAGAGAAAAAAATCCATCCAATGGAGAAAATATGATAAGCACAGGCCTTGGACAAGTACCTTGATTAAAACTTGGAAAAAATGCATCATGCATAAATCCCTCCATCCATTTTTTCTCTACACTTGGGGACAAGTTTCTTCTAGCTACTCATTCATCATATCATCCATCCCACCTACCTATTCTACCCAACATATCCTATCCATTCCGATTCCCCCACCTCCTTCTAGCTACTCATTCATCATATCATCCATCCCACCTACCTATCCATTCCAATTCCCCCACCTCACTTTTTGATTTTGATAAAGATAGGGACAAATATCCATACATGCTTTGGACACCTCATGGAATATATTCCACCATAACACCTTTCAGCTCTATATCCTCACATCCTTCCATCCTTCCTCCCATCTAATCACACGTCTTATCCACCATTCAATCCTTCCACACACATTCATATCCCTTATCCTCCCATCCTCCTATAATCCATCCTATCATGAGCATCCTTGTGCCTCATCATACATGAAATATCTAGAGTGAGGAATATTATTCCTCTACAACATAGTCCTTATAAATTTTATCTGAAAAATCCACCCATCCAATTATTCCTCTCATATCCCATCCAAAACCTTCATCCCATCATTCCACAATCCTTCCATCTCCCACTCGTAATCTCCCCATCCTCCATCCATCAATCCCTCCTACCATCTCATCGTCTCATATCATAATACCTTGTCATTGGTATCTGTATATAGGCTACCCTCATGCAATCCAATGACATACATCCTATCAGTTTATTACTCCCATGCAATCCAACCACTCCTCACAATCCAAACTCACAAGAAAATCCTAATCCATGCAATCCAATTATGAAATATAGTGAAAATCATCCAATCACATCCTTGGTATTGTTACTATCCTTGTTGGTAATATTTGATACAAATATAATCATCATCATTGGGATGTATCCTTATAAAACCTTTTTTCATTTTAGTTTATATCATTCCCACATCAACAATACTCCATCCACCATCAATCAATATTGGATTTTCAACTTAATCTAAGAAACACCAAGTTTATCTTTGAATAATTGCGTGCATGATTTAAATTACTTGTTTGTGTGCATTATCATTTGTTTTGTATATATATAGATCCTTGTAACCTACTTTCCATAATAGTATCATGGTCTTCCAAATCATGGTGTTATACATTAAATGGTTTCTTGTGACTTATATTTTTCTATGCATGGGACATGCTGTAACCCTATATCCTTATACCTTGGTGCATAATATTTAGTGCTATATAAAATAAATAGTGCTCAATACAATATAACATAGCAATGCATTTCATCCACCCCTCTTTTTCCTTCCATTATCTCTTCATCCCCCATAATCTATCCTTGACCCCCTTCTATCCATCATCTTGCATCCTCTTCCCTTATCTCTCATACATCCTCTCATCCATTTTAAGAGCACACTTGTGTTCTCCTAAACCCACTTGTCCTCCCAAGGGTGCATCCTCATCCTCATCCTCACTCTCATCACCTTTCCTGCTAGTCACTTTTCCTTTGATTGAATAAGAAATATTCCCTATAACTATTTTCTTCCAAGTGCTATCCTGAAATGATGCTAATTCACAATACCATCTCAAGGAGGGGAAAAATATAGACATCTAAAATTGATTATTTTAGTTACCCAATTTTCTTTTACAATTGATTGTATACAACCCTTATTATTAAATTAATTATTCCATGTTCATCCCCTTATTAATTAACTAATATTTTTATTTAATCAATAATGTCACAATTTGTCAACTTTTCATCACTATTCACCTAAATTTGTATCTAGCCTAAATAATATAATCATATTCCTCCTATATTTCACCTTAGGTGAATAAATCCAATTATTTATTTACCTAAATCCCCCATCCTATTCCCAAAAATTAAATAAATATATTATTTATTTAATATACCTATTTTCCTCCACTTCTCACTAAGTGGGATAATCTAATTAGCCCCTCAATTCCTCGCTTGCACATCCCTAACCTTGGTCAAATCCTCCACATCCCCACTTGCGTACAAAAGCACAAGCCTTTTCTATACAAAGTGTGGAAATTTTTACATGTGTCATGGACTTGATACCATGCCACATGGGTCAAGTCCTTGCCCATACCCCCAATCCAATTTTAAATTCCTTCAAGGGTACTCTAAAGTACCCCTTCCATCTCATCTCTCTATTTACTCCAAGGATAATCTCCACCCTTGATTTTATCCTCAATCCCTCATCCTCCATATCCTCAAACCACATGAGGGAAGTTTTCCTCCTCTCATTTTCTCATGACTTAGTCATTATAATCCATTCATCTAATATTCCAATCTTATCCATCCATTGATTTCTCCAAAAATCTATAAATTTTCCTCAACACAAGCAATTTAATCATGGACCTCTTTCTGCAACCTTATGCTACTTGCAAGAGCACTCACATCCAACCATACATGAGAACAATCACCTCATCTTGGTGCAACAAGGGTTGATTTTAGTAAAATATATCATGTTTTTATCAATGTTTGCTAACCTTTATGATTAATCATGAGTGTGGCTTGTGTTTTGAGTAGAGAAGGTTAACATTTCTTTGGTTTACTCTAGTAGGATCAAAATTTCATGCACACAATAATATTTAGTTATTTTGTGTCTCTAATAATATCCCCCACCCTAAACATCCCTAAGTTAGTTTGGATGCTTAGTATAAGTTCAAATTTGCCTAACCTTCAAGGGGTTTAATTGATATTTCCTTCTTATCCTTTTTAGCTTTAGATTTTCGCATGTCAAATATAGTTTCTAGTATGGGCCAATTTTTTAGGTTGTTGAGATCACTCCAACTATTTTATTTGTATTGGAATCAAGGGAACACTGAGAGGGGGGGGTGAATCAGTGTTCTGCAAATCTTAGCTTTATTAATCTGATATTAAAACCATTTGAACAATAAACCAAAGGAAAAGATGCAAACACATAAAGTAATTATCCACAACACCATAAAACAAGGATTTTTGCATGGGAACCTTGTTAGGGGAAAAACCATGGTGGAGGTTAATCCACAATTTGAGTACTCAAATAGAAGTTTTACAAAAGAGAATCCACTTGCATTTAGGCACACTGTCTAGAACTCACTGCTCAAAGGGAAGGATCACTGCCTTACAAAATTTTAGATTAAAACCATATGAAGGTTGAATTGAATTAGTAGCATTTATCCATTCCAAGTTACAATTCCGATTAAGCTCATAGATTAGATTATGGATCCTTTGTCAGATTTTGCACTTCGTTCTGCTCTTTTCTGCTCTTTGCATCATAAATTCATGTACAGATGAATTCACACTATTACCCTTTTGAATTTCACACCATACACTATTATACTTCGTATTCCATTCATTCACTATATCAAAATGATAAAACCAATCTCATATATACATCCGCTATCAAGGATTTGATCATTCATATGTCAGCTTCATATAACATTAAGTGCTTTTCAACTGTCGGGTAGATCCTTAATTAAATCTTTATGCACACCACCCATAGTCATCCTAAACATATTAGGGACCCAAATAAACATATCATAACACAAAAAAAATACTCCTTATACATCCACAATTACTATATTTGACAAGTAGGCCTTCTAGCACAAATAACCAAAAGATTAGTGCACCGGATCTCCTAGATCGTACACCAGTTAATGCACATCAAGATATTCCATGAATAAGGTATTATAAACATCAACAAACCTTTCTCTGAGACCCACAACTCAAAATAATAGCCCGGTGAGGTATTCAGATTGACATTTATGCCCTGTTCTTCACTTTGTTCTGTCAGTGTAAACCAAAACTAGACTATGGACCGGATGAATGACTTAGGTTTTCATCAATGACAACACTAGAAGCCATATTCCAACAATCTCCCCCTTTTTAATTGATGGAAACACTTAGTGAAAAATGACTAAGTGTCAGAATCATTATGAATACACTACCAAACTTTACTGCTCTCTCTCCCTTACGCTTCAAAAATTTAAAAACATAGCTCCCCCTAAGATTGATGAAGCATTTTTCACTGCACTCTCTCCCCCTTTGACATCAATGACAAAACATGTGTTCAACATCTCCAGAACTTCAAAATTGATTCAAAACTTTTGAAAAAGATTTAGAAAATTATTTTATGATTTTCCTTCATTTCCAAAAGGAACTTCTTCCAAGAATCTATTGTGATCCCAATGATTATGATCATGCTATTATTATTGGATGTCTTGTTTAAAATTTCAGTGAGGGATTCTGGAATTGTAATTGCTTCCTCTAGTTTCTTACCTTTCCTTAGTATCTCAACCATCTGTTCCAATATGCATTTGGTTAGATCCTTCACTTTCCAAAAAGTGTCCACAAGAGTGTTCATGGTGAATTGAACTTTTATGTGCTCAGATTGTAGCTCTCGAATATTCTTCTTGATTGTGCTATCCTGATCCTGAAACATATTAAAGCTTTTTCCAATCCCATTCAACTCTGTTTTAATCTGCTCCAATTTCTCTTTGTATTTTCTAACTGCATGAGGCCAACAAATGAAATAGTTATAGATGTTATTAGTTGCACTTATTCATTTCCTCAACTCATTCATTTTCTTCTTCAATTTGGTAAGTGATAGCTTGAACTGTCCCTTCAAATGTGAGATAACTTCACCTTCTTCTTTGTCTTGAAACTTAGAGTTCATTGTTTCTTTATTGCATTCAATCATTTCTTTAGGTAGAATGTTCTGCAAACTTTCCAATTTGATCTTGCAGTGCTCAACATGAGCATTTAGTACACTCAAAATCATATCCTGATCATATGATGGTTTGACAAACCATAACTTAGCAATTTTTCTGCATTCCACCTTCTTCCTGAATAAGCTGTTGTAGCTTCTCCTTTGTCAGGTCATCTTATTCTTCACTTGCCTTTGACATTTCATTTTCTAGTTCTTGTTCATTTCCCTATGGATCCTCAGTTTCTTCATTTGATTCTTCATCTAGAATATCCTCAATTTCATGCTCCTTTCCTTTTCCTTCAATTTTGGGAATTTTGCATTCTGGAGGGCTATATTCAACAGTTCCTTTTTCTCCTTTCTGATTTTTCTCCATGCAACCAAAAGAGGAACCAACTTCAAGTGTTCTTACCAGAAGAGAAATACTGACTAAACCACGCTTTCCAAGCAAGTTCTTAAAGAAGTTTCCAAATTATTGATCCCAATTAGCCAAGTTCTTAGAATATGAGTATATTTGTTTGCATATCGGTTCATTTACTTTCTACACCACATTGTTGATCTTTGGCAAACAATTCAGGAAATACATTACTAAACATATAATCAGAGTACCAAACCTGAAAGGGTAGCCTATCTCTTTTGTTAGTTGCACATTCTCCATTAGCTGATCCTTTATCAATCCACATAGGTCAAAGTCCTAACCTTCTGTTATCATTTTGTGAGAGATGTAAACTACAACAGCCAAAGTTTCACCTTCTCTATTTCTGAAAAAGACTTTGTATGATATTTCATGCATAATGTACTTTGTCACAGGTTTCTTGATTGTTGAAATTATCAGTGCCCTTTGATCTCCAATTATTCCAATTTGGGTTTCAACTTCTTTGTTCCAGATGGATTTCTTCCTCGGTATGTCTCCGACTTTGCATAATCTAGTCAAATGATCAAAATTACTTCCTTCAAAATGATGTAAGGTTTTTCCAGGATCAAGGTATCATCATGCAATCTACTCAAGATGAATTTTACGAATTCCATGTTCTTAAAGTACAAAAACTCATTGCAAATATCCAAATTCTTGTGTTTGGCTTCTCTCAATTGCTTCATTTTATCGAGCAACAACAAATTTCTCATGGACCTAATCTTTCAACTATTGTATTCATCCAAAATGATTGAACATTTGATTTGTTCCATTCTTCCTTTTGTATTTTACGTTTATCAACCACACACTGAATTATATGGAAAATCCAAAAATAACTGAAATACCTAATAGATTTTGAGAATTGTCGACGAATCAATTTTATTGCTTCAAAATTCTTCTACCGAGTTCTCTCCTTCTGTTCTCCTTCGACGCAAAGTGAAAAATGAGGGTTCCAACTTGAATTTTATAGTTCACACACTTGTATTAAATGCATTTTCCCTAGGTTTTTTGGATACTCTATTTTCTTAGACAACGAGACAAAAATTCTTCTACGAACTTATGAATTCTTGAATTTTCTTTTGAAAGTTCTCCAAAACCTCTACATATCATTAACACACCTTTTTGACCATCCTTCATGTTTCGGTACCAACTATGGACAAGGGAGAATTTTTTTTCTTGAACAACTCCCCCTAGGCCAATGGCCTGAAATAGATTTCTAGAAGAATTACTGGAAATAGGTTCCGGTGCAAAACCATTTCCAACATCAAAATAATTCTTCCTTACCCATGTTTTCTTCATCTGATCTCTTATCTCATTTGCAGTCACTTTTCCTTTTCCTTTGTCATCTTTTTGTATATTTCTACCTTTGTATACCAGACCTCTTCTATCCACATTTTTGTTTCTATAGAATATTGTAATGTGACCATATTTATTTCAATTGTAGCACACAATATTTCCTTGTTTAGACCAATCATTCCATTGATTTCTTCCTGATTTGCATTGATTAGCAATGTGTCCAAGTCTTCCACATGTAAAACATTCAACATTCCTTCTATTGACAGAGTAGTTTGACAAATTCTTGCATGCATTTGATTTATGATTGAACTTTTTGCAATTGAAACACTGACCAGAAAATGATGAATCTATTGATTTCATATTACTCTTCTATTGAGCAGCCATATGACCAAATTTATTGCAAGTAAAACAATATCCATTAAACTTTTGAGCATTAGGTTGTCTTACCGGATACCTTCCACCTTTGTTCACCAGGTTTCCTTGTCTGATTTGTATAGATATGGAACTTTATCCTTTTTCATATCCAAGACCTCTCTTATCATTTCCACTCTTCTGTCCTTCAGTCAGATCATCAAGCTTCATTGAACTGATCTTAAACTTCTCCTTATATTCATTTGTAGTAGTAAGTTCATTTCTAAGAATAACAATCTATTTTTCAAGTTCTTATCCATTATTTTTGAATTGTAGCAGTTCACTTTCCATCTAAATGAATTCTCCATTTACTCTTTTGCATTCATCAGATTTATCCTTTAAGGACTGAGAAAGGTTCTCCTCATTCTTCTTCCTTTCTTCAATCTCTTTAGCCAACTTCATCACCATAGATTCCATTTCATGTTTTAGGGTAGCATTGTCTCTGGCAAGCTTTTCACATTCTTTAGCTATCTCCTTCAAGGTTTTATTTAGGTGATCATCATCCATGTTTTCAATCTCTTGTTGCTTAATCTGGTCACAAAGACCTTTCCTCTTCTCCCTAGATTTAACAATATGATCCTTCAATGTTTGAATGAACTTCTCAACATCCCTAAGATTTGCTTTCAATTCCTGGACTTCTGCTTTAAACTGATCAAGGTCATCAAGTGCCACCAAAATTTGCTGCTGAAGGCTACCAGAGTTCATCACATTCCGGGATCTACCTCAAGCTGCTAAACTTCTTCTAAGGAACCAAATTCTCTGATACCAATTGTTGGACTCAAGAGAACACTAAGAGGGGGGGTGAATCAATGTTCTACAGATCTTAGATTTATTAATTTGATATTAAAACCATTTGAAGAATAAACCAAAGGAAAATGCGCAAACACATAAATTAATCATCCACAGAACCATAACACAAGGATTTTTACGTGGAAACCCTATTAGGGGAAAAACCACGGTGGAGGTTAATTCACAATTTGAGTACTCAAATAGAAGTTTTATAAAAGAGAATGCACTTGCATTCAAGCACACTACCTAGAGCTCATTGCTCAAAGGGAAGGCTCACTGCCTTACAAAATTTTAGATTAAAACCATCTGAAGGTTGAAATGAAGTAGTAGCATCTATCCATGCCAAGTTACAGTCCCGGTTAAGCTCATAGATTAGATTCTAGATCCTCTATCAGATTCTACACTTCGATCACTCTGCTCTACTCTTTTCTACTCTTTGCATCATAAATTCATGTACAGATGAATTCACACTATTACCCTTCTAAATTTTGCACCATACACTAGTATACTTTGTATTCCATTCATTCTCTATATCAAAATGATAAAACCGATCTCATATATATATCCGCTATCAAGTATTTGATCATTCATATGTCGGCTTCATAAAACATTAAGTGATTTTCAACTATCAACTGGATCCTTAATTAAATATTTATGCACACCAACCATAGTCATCCTAAACATAGTAGGTACCCAAATAAACATATTCAAACACAAAAAAATTTAATTAATTACTCCTTATACATCCACAATTACTATATTTGACAAGTCGGCCTTCTAGCATAGATAACCAAAAGATTAGTGCACCGGATCTCCTAGATCATACACCAGTTAATGTGCATCGAGATATTCCATGAATAAGGTATTATAAACATCAAAAAACCTTTCTCTGAGACCCATGACTCAAAATAACACTCCTGTGAGGTATTCAAATCGACATTTATGCCTTTAATCGGATGCCCTGTTCTGCCGGTGTAAACCAAAACTAGACAGTGGACCAGATGAATGACTTAGGTTGCCATCAATGACAACACTAGAAGCCATATTCCAACACTTTTTTCTTGGAATTGTTGTTGAATAATAAAATATGATACTAGTCTATTGTAAAGTCTATTGAAACATATTCAAGAGATTTCTCCTTAAAATATAAAACTTATAAATTTATTTGAAATAAATTAGTAAATGTATTAGGTGTCGGTTTTTCTCATATATAAATGACAATATTAAAATGATAATTTAATTTTAAACATGTGTTTATTAGACCTTTGACATATAGACATGCTAGTGGCATCAATCATTCTCTAGTTTCACTGAGGTAAGATTTAGTATTTGTAATCATCATTATGCATTGTATTTGTGTAAGTTTCATTATTTAATGTAGATTACCTTAGTTTTATTTTCAATTAATGAACTCATTAGAAAATCCTCCCCATTTTAATTTATCATTAGAGATGGGTGTTGTTACAAAATTACTATAATCTATACATCTTACACAGGTATGACCCAATAATGTCATTATAATTTTTTTGTACTAGCATTCATATTTACTCTAAAGTGTTTATTCATGTTTTCCACAAGAGGAGTTGAGAACTAAAATTCTTGCACCTACTCAAGAGGAGGATGATGAGAAGTAAATATTATTAAAAGGGATTACAAGATTATGCTAAGTGATTTTTTATTCATGTCAATTTTTATGCCATATTTATTATACTTATATTTATATTGTCTAATTATATTGATGGGTGGAGCTAAAATCTAACTACGAGTGTGGGAGATTTGATTGGTAGAGGGTGGCTCTCGATGATGATTTTTTAATTTATCTTCTTGGTGGTACAAGAGTTTTCAATTTTTCTATGACACCCCCTAATTATGTTCTATAGATATTTTATCTATGACTTAAAGTCATCTAGGTGTATATTTTTATTTTGTTGATTTATAACAATGTACTCCCATATTCCTTTTTTGAGACATTTATTGTACACCTATATGTCATTGTAAGGATATTGGTAGCATATGAAATTTTCATTATATTGTGTATTCTTTCATGGCCTTATTGAAAATACTGTATACATAATTTGTATGTATTCATAGATTAAATAGTTTAAATTTAAATGGTTTGAATAATAAGGCTTAAAATCAATCATTGTTGAGAGTAATTGTAAATAGTTTAAATAGTTTTAATGCTCAATTCAAACACAATATTTCCTTCATTGTTTTGATTATAGGGGAAAAAAAACTTTTGAATGGACTCAAAACCATTTACAACAGGTTTTGAATGGACCTGAAACCATTTACAATCAAGTTTTGATGGGGACCCAAAACCCACTCAAAGAAGATCAAGCTACATATAAATACAAGATAGACAACCAGAAGCAAACCAAAAACATATCACCAAATGAACAACATGACTACTCAAATCTACACAAATCAGAAAAGGTTTTAACGAGAACCTTAAACCCAACACAACTAATATTTACAAGGGAACTTGAACCCAAACCAAGTTTAGAAGGGAACCTAAAACCCACTGACAACTAGATTATAGGGACCAACATCCCTCACAACACACCAAGAATTAACAGGGACCTTAAACCAACTTCTCACATGAACACAACCTAGATCCACTAGGAAAGAACACCAAGAAGGCATGTTCAACATCAATCGCCATCCCATCATAATGGGGGAGGAGACCCCCAACCACACCAACGGGGAGAAGAAGACCTCTTGCAACACCACCAAAAATGAAGAGCCAAATAAAACTCCACCTCAAAAGGAGTAGGCTCCCCTCTATAGGAGGAGATTCCATGAAGAACCTTACCACCACTACAACCAATCTATAAAAAAAATAGCTCCACCTCCATAGGAGCGTGCACCACCTCAAAAGGTACTATAAAAAAAGGGATCAACAACACAAAAATCACCTCCATAAATCCATAGACCCCAAATCTACCTCTAAAAGAGAGGATTCCACCTTAGAAGGAGTAATCTTCACCTCAATAGAAGACTTAGACTATATTAAAGGGAAGAAAGCCACCCAAATAGCAACAAGGAGAACCATGACAACCATTGACAACTTGAGAAAATGAGCCAAAAAGAGAAGCAAAGGGATAAACCCAACCACCACACTAAAAATAAGACATGGGAAATTAGGAAGCACATAAGGAGAATACTATATAGAGGAGACTTGAAAAAACCCAAGAGCCAAAGGCCCAACAGGGTTCTGAACCGAAAAAATTTGAGAAGCCCACCCAGGCAAAGCAACCTCCACAAGAGAGAACACCCCCAACAACAATAAAAATAACACATACCAAGGGGGAAAAAAGATAACACAACCAAACAATGGTGTCATCTCATCACTAGACATGAGAAAATGGTCAAAGATTAGTTCCAACATAATAGCAGCCAAGAATAGACAAACGCAAAATAGTGCCATCACAACAACATAATAGAGGTAGGGGGGAACCTTCCACAACCAGGCCAACACCCACAACAACAACATGGAGGGAAAAATTCCACTCCATCATAGTTTCAATAGTAAGAAAATCATTAAGTCCAACCCTCTTGAGACCAAGAGAACCCATGACCACCTCAAATGGCCAAGGGAGCTACATGGGGTTAGCACCAAAAGAAGAAGGCAACAACCCACCCCACACTCTAAAGAAAAACCCTAGAAGGAAAAGTTACAACACAGAGAACAAAAACTAGGAAGAATCCAACAACCAAGAATGGCCTAATAAAAGAGTAGCGACATCCATGAGGAAAAAGGAGCCGTCACAAGTGCCCAAACAACCAGCGAAAGAAAAAAAATGCCACCTACCATGCCCGAAACAAGTGCCAAAAGGCAATAAGAACACCACAACTTCCCAAAGGGATGACAATAGCAAGTAGCCCTACAATAGTGCAACCCTCCAGGCTAGAGAAAACAACCACAATCACCCCTTCTCAACCTTGCAGGACAACAACAACAACCATCCCAACATCAAAAATCCATCTGCCTCATCAAAATCATCTCCTCCCTCACCATCATCAACCCCTAATTTCAAATTTCTGCCCGCTCCTCTTCCCGCTCCCACTCTGCTCCATCTCATATCCTTTGTGATATTTTATTGTTTGATTTCCTTCATTGTTGATATGTAATCAATATAAGACTCTTGAGTATACTATCCACCTTATTTTGTTAATTCATTATTATTTTTACATTTGGGATTTTTAAATAATTTAATCATCTCCATCTCCCTTTCCCCCCTCCCTATCTCTCATTCTATCCCCTATCTCCCCCATCTCTCTCCCTCCCCATATGTACCTCTATCTATTGCTTCATCCCTCCCTCTATCTCTCTTCCTCTCTCTACCCTTGTTTGGTAAGTTTAGATATTGAATTATTCTTGTATGTGCATGAAAACAAATAAAGGAGCCTATTTTAGGCTAGAAATCCTCTACATAAGTGAGTTATAAAATATGGAAGGCTACAAACTTATAAGATAATGAGAGTTCAATGTATTATGTATGTATTTATAGATTAATTGATTTAAATGGTTTGAATAATAAGGCTTAAAATTAGTCATTCTTGAGAGTGATTGTAAATAATTTAAATGGTTTTAATGCCAACTTAAGACTTAATATTACCTTCATTGTTGATATGTAATCAAAATAAGATTCTTGTTTACCATATCTACCTTAGTTTTCTAATATACTATTTCATTTTACATTTGGGTATTTTATAGAATTCATTTATCTCCATCTCTCTCTCTCTCCTTCTCTTTCTTGCCTCTCTCTCTCTCTATCTATCTTTTTTTGGTGAGACAGAGATTTAATAATGCTTGTATGTAGAAATACAACAATAATGGATCCTTGTGAGGCTAGAAATTCTCTATGAGAGATGAGCCATATAAGGCTACAAATTTATAACACAATTGAGAGTTCAATGTATTATGTATGTATTCGTGAATTAAATGGTTCTAGTGGTTTAAATAATAAGGATTAAAATTACTCATTATTGAGAGTAATTATAAATAGTTTTAATGGTTTTAATGTTTACTTCAAACTTAATATTTCCTTCATTGTTGATATTTAACTAAAATAAGATTATTGTGTGCCCCATCAACCTTATTTTGTTAATACATGATTATATTTTATATTTGGGTAATATTATAGAATTCGTTCATCTTCGTCTTTCTTTATCTCTCTCCCTACCTCTCTCCCCCTCTCTACCTCCCTCCCTCTCCCCCTCTCCCTTTCTCTCACCCCTTCTCTCTCCTTATCACTCCTTCTCCCTCTCTATCTTCATCTCTATCTACCTTTTGGAGATTTTAAAGTTTGAGTAATCCTTTCATGCACATGGAAAATGATAAGGGAGACTATGTAAGGTTAGGAATCCTCTATGATAGTGAGTTATAAGTTGTAGAAGACTATAAATGTAGAACACAATGTGATTTTAATATATTCAAAGCAATAAAAATACCAACCATTAACTGATCAAGGTTTATATGGCTATCATAGTGTAAGAATAGTGACAAGTAAGAAAATTTGAGACCTTATAAGGTCTATGGTAATGCACATTGTCAATGTTACTCATAAATAATATGTTGACTTCTATAGATATGTGGCTCTTAATAGAATTTTCCAAACCAATGTAGCACAAATTAATTGAGATTTATTGGAAACTCTTTAACATCTCTAATAGTATTAAAAAATCCTACTAGATGTGTTGGCATGATCGATTTGGTGCAATGAGCTCTAAAATGAAAAATATCACTTTGACCACCATTTCATTGAAAAAAATTGAAATATTTTGCAACATTACATTTGTCACTACAATGGGAAAACAAATTCAAGTTGAGGAAAATTGAGACATCATTTTTTAGGTGGATCCAAAATCCACTATATGTTTAGATGATAAATTATTGGGTGCCATAATTTAAGAGAATAGTCACACCAAATTTTATCACTTTTTTGGTGTCGAGGCTCTTAAGAGACTTCATTGGTCAAATGTAGCCTATAAATATCATGATTTATAAGTAGTTATTTTACATATATCGTAGCATTAAATATACTATTCAGACATGTTATCATGGTTAGTTTGGTTCCACGAGGTGCAAAATACAAAATATTTCTCATAGCACCCTTTCATTTAATACAATTAAATTGTTTAAGAATATTTCATTCATCATTCTCATGGGAAAAAAATTGAGTTGAGAAAAACCAAGAGAGGATTTTGTAAATGGACCTAATGTCTACTTGTAGGTTTAGATAAGAGATTTATAGTCGCCATAGTTTGAGAGAATAGTCATGCCAAAGTTTGGCACTTTTTTGGTCTTAGGGATCTCAAGAGACTTCATTGGACTATTTTAGCTTGGAAGGATCAAGATTATTGAGTGTAAAAGTGATGCCTCCACTAGTATTATCTAGGCCACTTAGACATGTTAACATGGTTATTTTAATACCATAAGGTGTAAACTATAAAATATCACTCAAAGTACTTGTTATCATAATAAATTATACCCCATTGAAATTGGTCCAATGTTCCAATGAAGCAATGGGACTAATCTCAAGGTATAGGAAATTTCAGATGAGATCACACCTCTAAAGAAGGTTGGATTCCTTTCTAACCTAAGTATAGAATGCTAATCTAGCTAACACTAGTAACATTTAGATTCCTAATCCTACATTACTAGTTTTTAAAAGGGGAAAATGGAAAAGAAGGGATAAATAAATGGAAAAGGTGACGCACTAAGGTTAAAAGTGTTTCTTCTTGCCCAAAATAGCACAAAGAACAAGAAATTACTGATAATACTCACACAAATCTCTATTATACCAATTCCTAGAGGTATGCATGGAGGTTAGGGTTTGATAAGACACTAAGAGAGAAATATAAAAATCCACAGTTAGCTCTTGATTTTTTTTACATAACATTAAAACACATAAATAATGATAAATATTCATTCATGCATAGAGGTAATAAGGTTTTACACAAAATTCAAGAGGAGAGAGGAGGTTAAAATAATATTTTTTATTAACTAAGGCATAGGTCTCTTTACAGATGTAGAGGATACAATATACATGCATTTGCTAGAGAAACAAGGGAAGAACCATTTACAAAGAATACCCAAAAGACCTTTATTCCCTAGAAAGGCATGTGTGTGAGAGAGAGAAGACATGGTAGGGAGATAAACCCTATTGTGACTTTTCCAAAATAAAAATTATTTTATATATTTTTTGTTATATATTTCTTTTTTTAGTGTAGAAAAACGTACACCTTTACATTTTCACACTATGTTTGGGTCCCTTAATTTAATTGGACTTAATTAAGACTCTATTTGACCCAATTATGTATTCATAAGCATAATTAATAGTATTTTCCGAAGGGAGAACCCACAATTAATTAATTCCTATACTTAATTTAACATCTTGGAAAGTGTGTGTTCTAGGCTTAGAGCCTAAGACCCATTCGCCCAAGGGTGAATGTGTCCCCCTTAAGCTTTAGAACCCAAATTTTAATATGTTTTTGGTGGTATTTTTATATCCCAAATTCAAATTTTAAATGTTGGCTTATAATGTTTAATTTTCAGGGAATTAAAAACCATCTATAAATACATAGTTATTTTATCAATTCAACAATAGGAAAAGGAAGGAAAATTTCACATGAGAAAATATTATTGTCAAGAGCATTGAAGAGAAGATTTATCGAGCATCTACAACAAAAATCAAGATCAAGATCATCATTCCAAATTTATTTGCATTCATGCATGTTTTTGGAGCTAACATTGTGATGTAGGTTTCAAGTTTTCAAGTCAAGATTCAAGCTATCAAATCAAGTGTCTGATAAAGCCATTCATGTAAGATCAAGACCTTGGAGAGATGTATTATATTTCAGTCCTTCAAGGATCTCAACTCAATGGTTTGGTGAGTTAAAACATAACAATTATTCATCTATAAATTACTGATAATACTCACACAACTCTCTATTATATCAATTCCTAAAGGTTTGCATGGAGGTTAGGGTTTGATAAGATACTAAGAGAGAAATATAAAAATCCACAGTTAGCTCTTGATTTTTTTTTTACATAACATACAAACACATAAATAATGATAAATATTCATTCATGCATAGAGGTAATAAGGTTTTACACAAAATTCAAGAGGAGAGAGGAGGTTAAAATAATATTTTTTATTAACTAAGGCATCGGTCTCTTTACAGTTGCAGAGGATACAATGTACATGCATTTGCTAGAGAAACAAGGGAAGAAACATTTACAAAGAATACCAAAAAGACCTTTATTCCCTAGAAAGGCATGTGAGAGAGAGAGAGAAGACATGGTAGGGAGAGAAACCCTATTTGTGACTTTGCCAAAATAAAAGTATTTTATATATTTTTTGTTATATATTTCTTTTTTTAGTGTAGAAAAATGTACACCTTTACATTTTCACACTATGTTTGGGTCCCTTAATTTAATTGGACTTAATTAAGCCTCTAATTGACCCAATTATGCATTTATAAGCCTAATTAATTGTATTCTCCAAAGGGAGAACCCACAATCAATTGTTGCCTATACTTAATTTAACATCTTGGAAAGTGTGTGTTCTAGGCTTAGGGCCTAGGACCCATTCACCCTTTGCCAAAATAAAAGTATTTTATATATTTTTTGTCATATATTTCTTTTTTTAGTGTAAAAAAATGTACCCCTTTACATTTTCACACTATGTTTGGGTCCCTTAATTTAATTGGACTTAATTAAGCCTCTATTTGACCCAATTATGTATTCATAAGCATAATTAATTGTATTTTCCGAAGGGAGAACCCACAATTAATTAATGCCTATACTCAATTTAACATATTGGAAAGTATATGTTCTAGGCTTAGAGCCTAAGACCAATTCACCCAAGGGTGAATATGCCCCCCTTAAGCTTTAGAACCCAAATTTTAATATGTTTTTGGCGGTATTTTTATACCCCAAATTCAAATTTTAAATGTCGACTTATAATGTTTAATTTTCGGGGAATTAAAAAACCATCTATAAATACATAGTTATTTTATCAATTCAACATTAGGAAAAGGAAGGAAAATTTCACATGAGAAAATATTATTGTCAAGAGCATTGAAGAGCATATTTATCGAGCATCTACAATAAAAATCAAGATCAAGATCATCATGCCAAATTTATTTGCATTCATGCATGTTTTTGGAGCTAACATTGTGATGTAGGTTTCAAGTTTTCAAGTCAAGATTCAAGCTATCAAATCAAGTGTCCAATAAAGCCATTCAAGTAAGATCAAGACCTTGGAGAGATGTATTATATTTTAGTCCTTCAAGGATCTCAACTCAATGGTTTGGTGAGTTGCAACATAACAAGTGTTCATTCATCATTCCTTTCATGCTTCATTTAATTTCAAGGTTTAATTACCAAAATGGGGTTTGACCAAGGAAAACCCCCATTCACCAAAAACAATTTTTTTTTTTTCTCTCTTGTGTGTTTTGTAGATATTAGGTTGAAGAAAGGATTGAAATTGAAGATCTCAAAAGTGCAAAATTGCAAAAGTTGCAAAGTTGTCAAGATCACGAAAACTCAGATCTCAAATTTATTTTAACATTTTTGTAGTGAAACATGTGGAAAAATGCATCTCATATCCATCTCTAGAGGCTCTCGAAAATTGAGGAAAAGTATAATGCCTCACCATGCAAACCCCAAAGGACACAACAACTAACAATAAACAATTTTTTATTTTTTTTGAAGAAACAACAATTACATTAACCATAATTAAATAACTAACAACATTAATATAATCCATATGACATCAACCTAGTCCCATTGGGTTACATTGTGCGCTACTCAAACCGAACCAAACCGACAACATCATTAAACAAATCCAAATTAAATAAACAATAGAAGCATGAATAGGAAACAAGATATATATAGATCCAAACATAAGTAAAATAGATAAAGAATATAAGAATAACATATTATTTCATTACAACTTCCAAGTTCATTATTACATTCGTGGAACATATTTCCACAGATACAACACATTAAGAAACCAGTATATATTACAAAGATGCTTCCCTTATAATAATGGGAAGTGTACATCATAATCCATAATAATACAACAATGAAGAATTAAATATGTAAAGAGATCCATCAGAAGGGAACATAAGCCATAACACCAAAACTGTCACCAACACTAGAAAGATCAAGAACCACTGCTATTGGTACATCTCTACAACATCATGATCGTCAGTGGGAAACCTAGTGGGTGCATAACATATTCCACCCGACCATGTGGAATTGAAGGACCACCCCTCGTGCTAGGAGATGACAAAAGGCCCACGACCAAGGAAAAAAACAAGGCTATCAAGACTCCTTCACAAAACATAATAAACCCACAAAATAAACACATAAAACAAACACAATAACCTTTGCTTTCAAAGAAACAAGAATGACGAAGAGAAAAAACAACAACCCTGGTTGCTAAAGGAATGAGTGTTATCACATACGCTCGACATGGGTTACCCAAAACCCCTAATTAATTGCTAGGTTATCATTGATTATGGAAAATCTCAATGAGTTAATCGTATGCCACTTTGTGTGCCATCCCCCAATGCGAGCCACTCCCACTACTAACAACAACACAATACAAGGAACATGGTGTAACTTAACGCTCATAAATACAAGACATGAGAATTACAACCACATGTGAGGCATGAACCCTCTCGCACATTTTTCACAACATAACATTGCAAAAGGACAAGGTAGCACCTGCATAATCTCAACCAAGCAAGAATAACTGTGTTATTAAGCCAAAATATAAATTACCAAGAAACAAATACTTTCCCCCCGCCTCTGGAAGACAATTAAAACAATCTACTCAAGGACGAAGATGACACATGATTCCTCGAATCTCAAAATCATCACAAAATAAACCAAACCAAAGTTCCTAACGTAACCACATATAACTCTTCCTTAAACAAATAGATCATTGAAAAATATTCTCATTTATAAACAAAGCACATTCAAACGATACATTGTCCTAATTAAAATAATAACAAAGTTTAACCAACGATACATACCCTACTAAAATACTAGCAAAGTATGACAACTACTTGTCTACAAACAAGCTAGGTATGCCATTTAAACTAACCAATCACACAATGAATTTATCTCACTATTGAACGTGTAAAGTATACTAATGTTTTCCACTCAATATAAAACTTAACATGAATCAAACATTTTGCATATCAAATAATAATTGCCTTATTTCAAAATCAGTCAATACAGATAAACTACAATTTATATCATTCATTTTAACTCTCAAATACATTATAAAAATTAAATATTCTAACTTAAACTATTAAAATAATTATAAATAATTTGTGTATATTTTTAGAAACTAATCTTACACAAATATTTATTATCTCGTTTTATTTAATTTTTCCAAATCAGAATAATCTTTAAAACTATTTTCCATAATCATTGAATCTAAATTTACACATTCACTTCTAAATAAAAGTTTAATAAAATCATACTCAAATTTGAGTTTTATCAAGATAAATTTTTGTTCAACTATTTCAGAATTAAAAACCACATTTTCCCAACTACAATATATATATATCAAATTATACATACACATACATACATACACACACACACACACACACACACACACACACACACACACACACACACACATACATATATATATATATATATACCTGTCATTTAAAAATTAAATCATATTACTATGTTGGTGCAACTGTAGCATAACCCAAAAAGCAAATTTAATAAATCATTTATATAACAAAATCGACATATATATATTTTATAAGCAATAAACAAAAAACTCAAATTAAAAATCCATTGAACTATCCTTGAGTTCAAATAAAAATAGAGAATAATAATTCGCAGCCCCCACACATATATATATATATATATATATATATATATATATATATAAACAATGCAGGCAAGAGTTTGTGAAGGGCGCAACCCTCATATGTGGTTGCGCACAACAACATAGTGGCTGCTATGCAACCACTCAAACATGAAAATGAAGGGAGTATGGGGTGCGCACGAAGGAATAAGGGAGAACAAACACGCCAAAGGTGTTATGCTCACAACCACATGGAAATATAAAAACACCCCTATGCAATATTCAAATTGCCAGTAGAAGATAATACAAACCAAAAATATACAAATATATATAATAGACACACAGGCAAAAGAAGTGTGAGTACAACCCAATGCAAAAAATTACTCCAGAAAACAAGAACCAGAATGGTGAATTGCAGCCACCAAATAAAATAAGGAAGATCTCAAATAAAAAGATATTACAATGCAACTGGGTGAGACATTCCAATGGATGAAATGGATTCAAAGCGGAGACAAAAATACAAGTATGAAAAGAGTTTCAAGACGCTTTGCTAGCCAAATTCACAAAACTAAATAATTAATGTAGAAATTCTAGATAAGAATAAAGAGGAATGTGAAATCAATAGGTTGCAAATGACATTTAAACAACAACTAAGACAAACGGTTCCACAATATCAACAATTCAAAGCTCATAGGGATACATTATTCTTTGCACAATTTTTTTGACAAGCAAGCATAATACAATTTTGAAATTTCATTTCTCTTTTAATAGAAAAGAACAAAGATATTAAAGTTTTATGTTGCTACTTGGAGTCCTTCGTCTGAAAATAATCGAAGACGAATTATTGTGCCAAACGCTTCCAAAAAGCTACGTTCTTCCTCAAATTTTTGAGATCCACAACTACCAAATCCAAATTTAAAAGAACCAAATTTCCAGAGCAAGCTAACATTCTTATTTTTTAAATTATTTTCAAAAGAAATACAGAGTTACAATTTTTTTCCAAAAAACTCAAATATGCGAATTGCAGAGAAAATTGCTTCTCTCTCTCTCTTTCCGCCTTTTTGAAAAACCACCCAAAATGGATATAAAATCCAAAAAAAACAAAATCAGAAAGTTGCCATCAATTTTTGAAATTTACTCCACATGAAAATAACCACTTGCCAGTAATTTCATTTTTTTCCAATTTCAAATAAGCATTTTCACCCAATTTTCGTTTCTAACTATTTCTTCAATAATTACACAATATAATTCCATGTTAAAATATAATTAACTCTATGACAATAAATATTATCCAAAATAAATCAATAAACAATTTAAACTATGCAACATTTAAATTTACGATTTAATATTAAATTAAATACGCTATATTATAATTAATCCCAACAATAATAATTACAATTTTTTTAATTAAACATCTTATATAAACAACTTATTAATTTACATATATTAAATTAGATGGTATTCCTATATAATTTAAAATATGTAATATTAATAAGGCAATTAATGTCCACTTAAAGTAAATAGCATTAATTATATTATCTAGCAAATTTTATTTTCTAAAAGAATTAATGACATTCATGAAAAATACAATTCAATTATTTAACTATCCTCAAAAATAATAATTGTGGTTGAATCAACTACTAGTTAATGACACTTAAATAATGTGCTTAATTAAAGCAACACTAAATTTATTAACGACATTTCAAATTAACAACTATAATAAATGATTAGCCAACATTAATAATACCATTAAAATAATCAACATGCCAACCCAAATAAACTCTTACCCAATTGATCCAAGGACCCTAGTGTAGAGGCACTACAAAAAGTTCTGTACAAAGACCCATTTGCCATTTCAGGATGCCTTGCGATACTTTTGGTTAATTTTTTTATTATCTTACCTTCTTCAATTTTTTCGGGAGTTTGTTGTTTCTATTAGGATTATGCTTCATCTACATGATGAATGAAAGGTATTACATTGCGAATTTGAGTTCATTTAATATTTTATTTTTATCTCCCAAGAGTGTTGTTTAGGCTGATTTTACACTTTTTATGTCATAAAGAAAATTGCAAGATCTTTCATAGAATTGACTCACTTAAAGGCTGAAAGTAAATTCTATTATTGGGGGATCTCATTTCCTAATGAAATAGATGAAAGATAGGTTCATTACACCCCATTTTACCTTTCTATTTTTAGTAAATTATTAGTGAACTCTCATTTGATAAAAGAACCTATTTTTCTATGTTTCATTTTGGTGAACCCGACGTATACTTTTAGTCATTTACATTAGAAAATTTAGTCAAAATTACATTAAAAAAGTGTCATCTTTGTTCAATTTTTTTCTATTGACTTGCATTTAGACACCAAAATTTGGAAAAAATTGCTACAGAAACCACAGTTTGCAACTTGAAATAGAAAGCACAAATAACAACTCAGAATTTGCATTTTTTATTTTTAAAAACCTTGTACAAGGACCCATTCACCCTTGGGAGAATGATTCCTTGAGGGCCTATCAAAATTATCTTTTCTGGGAATTTTTGTAGTTTTTTGCACTTCCCAAATCTTTCGGTAAACCACTATTTCAGTCTGTCAATTGTTTAGGAATTTATAATTTATGCATTAGGTCTAATCATCCATTTAGTTTGGGTATTGCAAAATTAAAAAAAAAATTGTTGCATTTCAGATATGTAGAACAATTATTACATCATGATTTCATTACAAAAGTCTCTTTTTATCATACTTCATGTTCTATTTTCAGATCTTGTTAAATACTCTAAGAAATTGTTGTTACAAACATATGAATAGAAGTCCTTTCCCCTCTTTTATTTTTTTTCATTGATCCCTCTCCTGTGTGTGAAACTTAGTGAAAGGGAATACAATCATGGACAATCATGACAATCAAGTTTGTTCTTCTCCCAATATCTCTCCTATTTGTGAAGAAGATACTTTGGAGTTAGAGGAACCCATCATTGAGAGCCATGAGAATCCTATTTGTTTCTCTTATCCTACTTGGGAAGACATTATAGAACAAGAGGATGCAATCATTGATAAGCAAGAAAATCCAACCATTGATATCTCCCCTAATTGTGATGAAGTTATTTTAGAAGATCCAACCATTCAATGTCATGAAAATCTAGTTTTCTCCTCTCCTAAAAAATCTCCTAATAGGGAAGATATCATGGTACAATAGGATAATATCATTGATACATGTGTTTCAAAAAATAGTAATGTGGCTTCCTTAGATGAAGATTATGAGGTGACATTAGACTCTCCTTCGCTAAAAGATCATCAAAATAAGGATAAGTTTGTTGAGGTTTTGAACATTATATCTCCCTTGATTATTAGACCTCCTAAGATTCCTCTAATCATTGGACCTCCTAAGATTCCTTTAATTATTGGACCTCCCAAGTCATCTCCTAAGCCACTTTTTATCATAGGACCACCACAACACCAACCACAACCTCCAAGAGCTATCTTAAACTTTGCAAGGTAACTCACTAGTAACAATGTTTCACAACATCTGAGTTATAATAGTGTTGCTCATTCATACAACAAAAGGAACAATAGGCAACCAAAAACCATACCTACTTCATTACCACTTCCTCAACCTAACTTGCCTAGTGCTCCTCATTTTCCTTTGCATAGTGGAAAGGAGTATGATCTTGTAGAACAACTTGGAAACACTCTTGCTAAGATATCCTTGTGGGATTTGATTCAAGCTTCACCTAATTACCATAGCATGCTTCAAAATACTTTACAACAAGTTTTTATCCCTCCTAGTGCACAACCAAATGATGTAGCAACCCTAATTTAAGGTTTGAACTCAGTCAAATTAGACATTACCTTTCATTAAGATGAGTTACCCCCTTTGGAAATGCAAAAGAAAAATGAGGCTTTCATGGTAATGGTTTTCATTAATAACTACGGGATAAAAAAAATCTCATTGACAATGGTTCCACTCTTAATGTATGTAGTGTAAACCTTTTAGATAAGATTGGAGTGGACAAGCCTATGATTGAACCTGATTATTTATCTATTCATGGATTTGATAATGTGGGAAAAAATCCTCTGACTGTGATAACATTTCCTATTAGAGTTGGAAAGGTCACGTTCCAAACTCCTATCCATGTGATGCCTAAAGATATCTCATACAATATTTTGGGTAGACCATGGACCTATGAGATGAATGGGGTACCTTCAACTCTTCATGATTTAATGAAGTGTGTCTATAACAAGAAGGTTGATATAATCTGTAATAAGGGAAAATAAACAAGAACAAAGAAAGCATAACAAAATCAACAACCACAAAATTTCCTAATTATTCCAATATCCCCAAATCGATAATGAAATACAATGCTACAAAGGAATTCAATAAATAAGAATTGTATCATGTAATTCCCATGCTTGCTTGAATCGTCTTCATTATTCTTCAAAATTTTTCTTTAAGTTGCTTCAATGCCCTTAGATCGTGAGTATGCACTATTATCCTATATGTATTTTGACAATAAAAATTCAAAGATTGTGGTTACCGAAAATAAAATTGAAAAGCTTCTTTTATAGAAGTTTCACAAATTTGACGGTTGAGATTGATTTGAATTCAAATGGTCTAGATCGAGTGTGAGGACCCGATTGCATAGTTAACTGACTTGATTGATTAGATTGATGAATAGTTAAGTGACTTGATTGATTCATTTAAAAAGGTGTAACTGAGAGATTCTATGAGTCAAAAGAAGGTGATAGATCAATTCAATGAGCAAACTGAAAGTGAGTGTTAGTCAGAAGGAGGTGATAGATCAATTCGGTGAGTGAAATGAGAGAGAGTGTTAGTCAGAAGTGGAGAGAATAAATGCATGGGATATTTAATTGAAAATGTAGGAGACATGTGCTCAAATAGAAGAATTAATTATTAAATTAATTCCTTTCTTTTATGGAGGAAGTGTGTGCACATGATTAAATAGCTGAATGAACTATTTAATTTATGTAAACACTTTTAATGAGATGATAAAATTATTTAATTAAACAAATAATCATTTATTTAATTAAATGTGGGAGAATATGATTTAGTTTAAATGACTTAATTAAATAAATTTATTAAACTTATTTAATTAATAAGAAGAATATATTAGAATTAAATGACATAATTAAATAAATTTATGAAACTTATTTAATTAAATGTAAGAAGAATAATTAAATTAATTAAATGGTTAAAAATATTTAATTAATTAGAGAAATTAAGATATTAATTTATAATTAAATGAATAAAATCATTTAATCACCTTGCGGATATCTTGAATTAATGATGAAAAATGCAGTCGTAGGCCTAAGCCATTTTTCAGTGTCTACAATTTGCCCCTCTTTGACATAATTTCATTTTGGTGATTGTGCCAAAGAATAACATGCCCCAGTCATGCCTCGGTATGAAATAGGTAAAAGGTATGCCCCCTCGAGAAAATTGACAATTTTTTGAAAAAATCAGGAAAATTTGAAAATTATCCTGATTAGGTAATTGGATAGCCAGAAGTTTGATGGTGGTGAAAGAAATCAGTTTTGGCAAGGTTTAGTACGTTAAATGGTCATTGGAAGTGTCAAAATAGTACGTCCAATACATTAGGGTTCAAAGAAAACCCTAAAAACCCCTAGGTATAAATAGAAATTAGGTAAAAGTGAATTCATTATCACCCATTAAGATTGAAAAACTTACAATTTTGCTCTAGAGCTTCTTGTAAAATGTCTCATGTTCTGTACACTGAGTATCACAGATATTGCATCAGGACCTTTCGATAGGTGACCGACGTAGGAGAGCAGGTATGTACCCCAAATCCAACTTTTGAAATTTTAATTTTCACGCATTTCTAGGGTGTTAAAGTTTATTTTTCATATGCATTGTTTGTTGTGCACCGCAAATGTGTTTGTATCTGACACATTTGTTTGCAATACGACACATTTGTGGAAACATGTAGGGGTTAGTTTTCTATTTTATGTAAATCAATGCATTTGCTTATTTTAGAACTGTATTTGTTTTAGTGAGTCACATATGCTAGGGCTAGTGACACATTTGCTAAATGGAATGACGCATTTTCATTATGCACCACATTTGACTATTATATGACGCATGTTGTTTGCATGACATGTTTGTGATGTATAATGACACATATGTATTATGCACCACATTTGTGAAATGAAATGACACATTTTCATTATGCACCACATTTGTGAAATGAAACGATGCATTTTCTTGTCAAAAATTATTTTGACCTTATGACGTGTAAAATTTGCTTCGTGTTTATGACACAAGATATTGTGTTGTGCACTACAAGTTGTTTTGGATCTGATATACACTCGAGAGTCCAGACTAGCCACTTATAGATTGCGAGATCAGTTGACCAGTGTAGAGAAACATTTGATATGGCGTCTTGGTCTTCATCATGTTAAATTCATGCCTAACATTTGAGAAAACAAAGGGATGCTTACTGCACTTGCTGAGCGATGGCATTCAAAGACTTCGTCTTTCCATTTTCCCATGGGAGAGGCGACTGTTACATTGGAGGATGTGTATATGATACTGAGATTACCTATCTATGGTGAGAGGGTCTGCTATGATACACAAAGAGGTTACAATGAGATCACCCGATACTATGTGTATGAGGATGTCAGACACCTTGGTATTGAGCATTATGAGATCAAATGGAATGTTCTTGTAGATAGATATGAGCGGATTGATTGTTTGTTGTGTACTCTCATTGTTGGGATTGTATTGCCAGATCATCGAGGGCATGGGTTTATTGTGGGATCGGGAGAGATGTTAGTGGGGATGTTGGAGAGGTAGGTTTTTGTATTCTTGGGGCCCCTATCTATTGGCGATGTTATATTTTCATTTGCATGACATAGCTTATAAGGAGGTATAGTCCATGAGCTAAGGGACCACTTTGTTGATGATCCAGGCATGGGAGTTTATCACTGTTTTCCATCCACTAGTCATTCATCATCTAGATGACTGATCACCATATGTATTTTGTTATGCTGAGTCTATTACATAGACATATGTTGGAGATATCGGATAGTGGAGGCATGCTATTGAAACTCTTGTGCAACTTGTTTGGAGACCCTACATGGATTGTGCATAGTGGCATGATGAGGATGGACATTTGTCTTTCTGTCGATAGAAATGGTATCTAATTGGGAGGACAGTTGCCACTATTCATATCATTGAGAGGCACTTACCAGACTGAGTGCTCCAATATTTTGGTGAGGTTTAGGATGAGCTGCATGGTCGAGCTGAGTTTGCTATATCTTTTAGAGAGGTTCTTCTATGAGGTGCTATGATTCTCGTAGTGACCACATAGGATGATATTGACGCACTGCAACTGGTGTAGTGGGTATGGAGGGGTGGGCCAATGGATGTTGGTACTATAGTAACATATGATACCTGGTGGGCACAAAATAGACCTGTGCCTTATACAGATCCAGATTAGCCAACGCCTATAAAGCATTGAGGTACAGGCCCACAAGGTCAACGTGGTGGAAGAGGGGGTGGTCACAGTGGTTGAGGTGGAGGGGATGATGGTAGAGGAGGATGAGGAGGAGGTGGGAGGGGTGTTCGATGAGGTCAAAAAGGTGGCAGAGGCTGAGGTAGAGTACTATCACCCATTCATGATCTTGAGGGGGAGGGAGAGGAGGAGGTTGTTGGTGAGGAGGTGATTGGGGAGGAGGCTATTGGTGGAGGAGAGGAGGCCATTGGTAGAGAGGGGTTGGTTGTAGATGCCCTAGAGTTGTTACAAGTAGATACTAGGATGTGGAGGACTATCTTGAGGAGGAGATGAGGGATGGGGAGAGGGATCTCCAAGATAGGATTGTGGAGGAATGGGATGTAGATGAGGAGGAGAGACACATGTAGGAGGAGGGTCCCATAGATTAGCGGCTAGCCAATTTGAGGGCCAAGGTGGCATCCTTGGAGGAGCAGGTGAGGGCTGTGTCAGCTGAGAGAGATGAGATGTGGCTGGAGAGAGATAATGCATATCAGGAGTGAGATTAGGTGGTGGCTTAGAGGTAGGAGACTCAACAAATATTTTTAGAGTTTGCAACTCTTTGTAGTGTACTGACTGTAGATATGGCTCAGGAGTTGGTCAGAGCTGGCAAGCGATTGCGCTATTACAAGGATTTATATGAGCAATAGGTACCTCCTAAGATATGGGCTCCCAATGCTTCTCAGGTGTTTAGCAATAGATCATGTAGCAGATCCCACAAAAAAACACATAGCAGATCGAAGAGCAGTGGTTGTGTCCTAGGGCCTCACAGGCTAAGACCTTATAATAGGCCCCTGTCCGCACAACAATCTTTAGGCAATCCTCATCAGTCACCTACTCATTCTCCTCATTAAAGCAGTGGGATTTTGGGTTAGGGACATGTTTATATATTGTAGACACTATATTGTGATTATAGAGCCTGGAACCTCCATTTTTTGATATTCATCTCGGATATTGTACTGTGACACATTTTGAGATATATATATGTGATGCATTTTTGGCGACGATTATATGATGTGTTTGTTTATGTGATACATTGATGATTCATTCTGATTTGATGATGATGATGTATGCTATTGATTATGATTGATGCACTTGATTTATGATGTAATGGATACATGTAAGTTATGATATATAGTCATTGTATGCATTGTTTTATCGATATATATCACATGTTATGCAAATGTATATGATAATGTTTTGATTTTTTTATTTCCTTATGGAAAATGGATTTAAGATGTATGTTGCTCTAATGTTGTGATGAATGCAGGTGATTTTTGTGTGTCATAGTACACCATCCTAATGAGATGGAAGAAGAATGTTAGCTTGAAGAGGATTTATGTTAGCGTGAAAGAAAGATATGTCATCACTATGTTGTCATTATACTAAGTGTTGATGCAAGATTTTGTAGAGGGTAATAGTCTTCTGGGAAAATTAGCTATTTGGGGACATTATGCGCTTAGCTAAGTGACCTCTGGGTTTTATTGAATCCAAATCTTCATTTTAGTGGGGGAGATAAAGGGTTACGAAGATAACTAAAAATGTTAAATCTAAACTAAAGGCGATGTGCCAAATCATGAACGAAATTACCTGAGCTCAGTGTTAGATGCAAAGGCTCGAACCACTAAATGTTGTTTATTAATTTTGTTTTCTCAAAAGCACTTTAAAACATAAGAACACCTTCTAACTGCATAGCATAATCTACTACAACTTCGGCCAACACAGAGGAGTTGAAAACATGATTTGTATTTATTAAGCTATAGAAGATTACAAAAGCTAAAGAATAGGCATTCATTTATTATAGGAAAATAATCGCACCGTCTAACCATCTTATCAAAAACATGAAAACAAAAAAGGCCGAATTGATTGGCACAGTCTGCAGATTTCAAGTTCAATAAAATATTACAAAGGCTGTTCCCAGTGCTTGGGAATTTTTATCTATCCAACAACAACCTAATAAAAGAGAAGCAGGGTTGTTTATATAGGCCATCCCACCACGTGAAAAACCATAGAGAAAGATGCCTTGATTAGACATCGACACCCTAGATCTTCTCAAGCCACCACCAAATAGAAAGATCGCTCAACAACGTGCCAAAAAATCCGTCTCAGAGAAGAGGTCATGCAACAACATAAATGAACACACGACATCAAAGAAGAAAATGCAACAGCGAGAGAGAAAAATCAGCATAGGTAGCAACTTCCAGAAAATCGACGAACAAGAATACACCGCGCATCGAGCAAACGAAGCCTGGAAAAAGAATGAGAGACGCCCCAAAAAAAAGCTCCAAGAGGAAGCCACATGGGCAACGTTGAGCGAAGATAACTACATAGTGGGCCTAGCTTAGAAAATAGCCAGAGAAATCCACGCGTCATGCAAATGGAACTCGACAAAAGCAAAGCGATACGGAGCGACAGGAATCTCCGTTTAGAGGCCATGTGGTAAACATAAAAAATTTAAGAGCGATAAAGGACAAGGTGAAGCCATGAAGGAAAGATAACCGTGAAAGCTAGCAGTTCATGAAATAAAGTTCACAGTTTGGCGACTCACATGGACATTTTGCCTACGGAATGAAGAACCCTATAAACCTTGGTTCAACATCCCATTATCGCTCACAACTTAGAGAGGGAAGCTTGTAGACTAGTCCAGACCTTGCTTGACAATGCAGAGAGGGCTTGTAGAGTTTCCTACACCAATTTGAGATCGATGATTGCATTAAAAGGCAATCCGCCAGATATCTTCGCCTCTAATTCAAGCTGAAAAAGAGTTGCACCAGTTGATGCACGATTCCTTCAATATCTTCGGTGGTCAAAGACTGATCAAAAGATTGGAAAACAGATAGGTCCCGCTTCTTCTCCTTGATCTTTGCAACAATGTGCTTGACACGTGCTATTGCCTAATCTGCGATGAAGGGCGAAGGGAGGCCTCGCTGAGTTAAGTGGGAAAATTTTACCCGCATGTTAATGGTAATTTGATTCAATCTTGCTTTGCACTCTACTACATGCTGGATGACCTCGTGCATGGAAATGAGAATGTTTACGCCCATATCCACTGTTGTTCAGTCCTCTATACCTACACCGCTTAGAGCCTCATCGGAAGCCGTATACAACTTGCCCAACAAAAGATTTTCCTCCAGAATTTTATCGGAAGTCATCTCCTGCACCTACTGGATTGTTTCACTAACTGTTCCGCATAGGCTAGTTTCCCGCGCCATAAAATTCAGGGTGGGTTACAAAGTAAGGCATAATGCCTTGAACTTATCCTAGTATGATGCGTATAACTCCTTGGAAATTTCCAATGATCTCATCTGTGGTGCAGGAGGTTGGGCTCTCAAAAGATCCAACTCCGCTACTCTATTGCTCAGGTCTGGCCTTAGCTCCAATAAGATTCTGTCCAATACGGACACCTAGTTTCTTAAAGAGGAAATTTCTTTCTCCTTCTCTTCCAAGGCCAATTTGGCCTGCTTTCCCTTCTCAATTTCAGACTCTAAAGTGGCATTCATCTCATTTACTTCATTATTCATGCTCTACCGGAGCTGCTTCATACCTTCATTCATCTGTATTAAGTCAACATGGAGTTTTTCTTCGTTCGCCCAGCTCTGCTCAACCTCATTTTGTAGGACCGAAACAATCTTCGTGCCCATAACTTGAAGCTCATTGATTTTGCTTTCAAAATCACTCCTCTCCTTTTGCAGGCGATTTATCTCATTTTCCTAGGCTTTATACTTGTTTACCCAAATATCAACCTTTCCCTTTAGCTTTGATAATTGCTCCTCTCTTTTCTTTGCTTGGCGATTGAGCTTGAGATAATTGGTGGTCACAATCTTCTAAGTCTCCTCCAACAACTCGACCTTATCCTGCGGATGAGCTTGCTACAAGTCTAGCCCAATGGCGTTGACAGAGTAGTCACTCGGTAACATTTCTCCTACCGGTTTAATCATGTTGGGGGTGATATTTGTAAACATTAAAAAATTCTGACTCTCATTGAAAACAGTTTGTAAGAGAGGTTTTGCCTGCCTACCTGCATCCTTTTGCCTCTTCTTTTGAATTCAGCTTGCTCGAGTGCTCTTATTTGCCTCCACCTACAAGAAATATTACTAGGAAGAGATACCTAACCCACCAGCAAAAGGAAACTCCTGAGGGACTGCTAGTGGGAAAGATAGCATGCTTAGCACATCGGTGGATTTTTTAGGCCTTGTAATAATTGTCGGGGAGAAAGGTGGGATATACTGGCCTCGAGGATGAAAACTGTTGGCTCATAAGGTTAGGACTGTCATCAAATTGCATTCTCGGTAGGGAATGAAAAGCAGAAGATGGAAATGGAAAAATAGGAGGGAAAGGATTGGACTGCCCGGGATATCCAGCGACAAAAAAAGCTAGTGTAGATGAAAAAGCTGGGGCAGACGAAGAGGAGACTAGAGACATAGTAGAGAGAGAAGAGGTAGGAAATAATACCTGAGGCTTCTGAATATCTACAGAGGATACAATCGCTTCTTCATGCTGTGACTCCTCCTCTTCAGCGGACTCTCTCATTCACGGTCGCTTCTCCTTTGGAGAATCTTCAAGGTTCACAATAACCTTCTTTTTACGACCGGAACTCCTTGGCCTCTTCCCACCCGATTTAGAGGAGTTGGAAGGCTCTGACATTTGTATGTTTGAAGAGTCCTCCTATTGTCCAGGCTATCCATTGACATCTTTCTCATGTGTTGGATCTTTTCCTGCAATAGGGGCGTTCTAGGTTACCTCCTCTCCAGGCTCCATGGCAACTCTTCCCTTCTCATAGTATTGCTTCGAAAGTGAAGGGTTCAGAGATTTCTCACTATCTTGGTGTTTGTGAACCTAGATGTCATTGAATTTTTCATCCAATTCCACCTCTTGATAAAGCCCATTTGTTGTCTTTATCCCCTACTTGTATATCTAGAAGTCTTGAATTCTTTCGGGCTTCCACTCGAGCTTATTCAACTGGCTGCATAGGTATGGTCTCATCTTTTGATTTGGGTTGGGCTTCCCAACAACATGGTAAAAGTTCAACATGACGGTCACCCCTCTTTAGTAGGCAAATATTCAAGGCCTAAATAAAATTTTAAATTCCCCTCTTTGACATTTCTTCGAGGGTCCTAGAAGGGCTGAGGCTAGTGCAAATTTTTTATGCCAATCTCTGACAAATTATTTTCTTGGTTGTATTGCCATGTGTCATTGATAATTACCAGCCCAAGACTACCCAACTTAGAGTATAAAAACTCCAAGCTATTAATCTTTGAGCTCTTCTTCTTCACTAGCGATGCCAAGCTAAACATGGCAGGCATTGTCTAATAAGAAGTCAAATGATTTCCTCCCCAGTAGTCATTCTCAACGTTACTCAACTACCACAATGCCTCCAGGGCCAACAATCTATTGAAAATAATACGTGGGAACTGGAAGGGTTCCTGGATAAAACCTCACATGCAGAGCATAGTGAAGTTTGTGCCAAAGAACCAATCACAAGGCGAAAAGAGGCCTCTCAACCATGATTTATGTGTTAGCATGAATTACATGCACATGCTGATCCCAGATCCATCCAAAGCTCGCAAAGTTGAAGCTAAGAACGAATCCAAAAATGCATAATAATTGAAATTTTTTGATAGGACAAGAGTCCATGTTGAAACTGGCCTCCTTGAGCCACTTTTGTCGAAAATGGCCAAGCCCATGAATTTTTGAAAATAATTTTGATTTTGATGCAATATCAAGTAAACTAGGAAGGAAGAATACCTGAATCTAGAACCAACCTCAAATTCTTGTAGTTGCTGCATCATCCCATCAATAATAACCT